>CAKNXH010081716.1:0-16049 GCA_932178445.1 Andricus quercusramuli
GAATAATAAAATTCCTAAATTATGAAATTTCGGAATATTAAAATTCCAGAGTTGGAAAATTCCCGAATAATAAGATTTCCAAACAGGACGAACAGTTTATAATAATATCGAATTGAAAAATTCCCGGAAAATAAAATTTGACAAATTGGAAAATTTCCGAATAATAAAATTTATAAATTATAAAATTCCGGAATATTAAAATTTTCGTGGTTGAAAATTCCCGAATATTAAAATGCATAAATTATGAAATTCTGAAATATTAAAATTCCCGAGTTGGAAAATTTCCGAGTAATAAAATTGCAAAATTGGAAAATTCCCAAATCATAAAATTCCGCAATATTGAAATTCCCGAGTTGGAAAATTACCGAATAATAAAATACATGAATTATTAAATTCCGAAATATTAAAATACATAAATTATGAAATTCCGAAATATTCAAATTCCCGAGTTGGAAAATTCTCGAATAATAAAATAATTAAATTATGAAATTCCGAAATATTAAAATTCCAGAGTTGGAAAATTCCCGAATAATAAGATTTCGGAACAGTTTATAATAATACCGAATTGTAAAATTCCCGAGTGATAAAATTGCCGAATTGGAAAATATCTAAATCATAAAATTCCGCAATATTAAAATTCCCGAGTTGGAAAAATTCAGAATAATAAGATTCCAGGATAGGGCAAACAATAGCGAATTAGAAAATTCCCCAATAACGAAATTGCCGGATTGGAAAATTCCCGAATAATAAAATTTCTAAATCATAAAATTCCGGAATATTAAAATTCCCGAGTTGGAAAATTCCCGAATAATAAAATACATAAATCATAAAATTCCGGAATATTAAAATTCCCGAGTTGGAAAATTCCAGAATAATAAGATTCCCGAACAGGATGAACAGTTTATAATAATACCGAATTAGAAAATTCCTGACAGAAAATTGTTGAATTATAAAATATTCGTACTGGAAAATTACCGAATTCAAACAACCAAATTCTTTTTTAGAAAATAATATTCAATCACTAAAAATACAATGATAAAATATTTTATAAAAAAATAAATTTTTTTCAATGTTTAAAGTTTCTTTATCGCCAAAGGTGATACCACGCTGAAAATACCAGTTCTCGTAAGATCACTGAAGTTAAGCAGCGCTGGGCGCGCTTGGTACTTGGATGGGTGACCGTTCGGGAATACTGCGTGCTGTTGGCCCGTCGTGGGTGTGGTGGGCCCACACTGGTAGTAAATATCCACCTAGAAACACTACCCGAATCGGGTAGTGAGGCAATGAACTTTCGAGTTCGAACTGCTATCAATTTTTTTTTAAGTTTCTAAGGTTATTGTTCAAATTTAAAATTAAAATAATTGAAAAAAAATATATTTATGGATGAAATTAAAAAAAATAAACAGTAATTTTAGAATCTTTCAACATGAAAAATATTTGATTATTGTATTTTTAATAAATAAATTATATTCATAAAAAATTGTAATTATTCAAATTGGAGAATTTTATAATTATGAAATTTTTTTGTTCGGATATTTTATAATTTGGCAATTTTCTGTCGGGAATTGTATTATTCGGGATTTTTTGGTCGTCCCGTAAAGAATTTTCTACATTTTCGAAAGATATAGAACTTTTTCACGGGATTTTCAGGGTTTTAAAATATTTTAAAAGGTTCTAATGGTTTTATAAGGTTTTCGGGATTATTAATGATTTTCAGGGATTTTAAAGGATCGGTATTTTTATTAATTTATCCTGAATTATTTTTAATTCTCTCCAATTTGTTGAATTTGAATTCTTCTCAATTCACTCAATTTCATGAAATTCTTTTGAATTTTTTCAAACTCATTTCGAACTCTTTGCAATCAATGAATTTTTTCATATTTTCAAATTGTTTAAATTCACTTAAATATTTTTTTAATTCATCTTGAATTTTTATGAATTCAATCGAATTTTTCTCATTTTTGTTAAATTCCTCTAAGTTTACTTTAATTTTACTGAAATTAATGAAATTTTTATATTTTTTCCAATTCATCTGCATTCTTTTGAATTTAACTTGAATGGTTTTAGAGTCTTAGGAATCGAATTCTTTTTAATATTAAAAATTTTAAACCAACATTGGTCACAGTATTACAGCAAATTGGTAACTTTTAGTGACTTTTTGGGTTTAAATAGGTCATTTTTTCAAGTAAATTAAGGTGTAGCAGCTTTAAGAATAATGAATAAAAATTGATCAATAAAAAAAATATTTTGTTTATAAAAGATTTTGTATTAAAAATATTACATTGGAATTTTGTTCTTAAAATAATAATGGTCAAAAAAACTCAAAAATTAGTCAGGGAAAAGTCAGGGAATTTTGAAAATTAAATTTTCCTACCACCGCATTTGAAAGTGATTAAATTCTAAATTTGAATTTGAAAAATACTTGAAATTCAACTTTGAAAGTTTCTTTCAATTTCCGACAATTTTAAATGTTCAAGTGAAAAAATCGCACAGAAGTGGTGTATTTAAGAAAGAGAAAAATTTGTTCTCAATTTTCCTTTAGTCAGAATCTATACATTTTTATTTATTTATTTTTTTTCTAAAGTCGAATGTTTAAATCAAGGATGAATATGAGTGAAGTATAAAAATGGTTGGAATAAAGTGTTCTCAAAGTGCGATAGTAATTTTTAATTAGGTGAACTGGATTTTGTGTCTAGGTTGAGAACCACGGTTATGCAACTAGTTCAGATAAGTTATCGCTTAGCCGTTGCGCGATAGCACTCCACAACGCATTTACGGTTCTTACAACCAAGCAAACCGAGAGCTGCTACCACCTCACGTTACGCCAGTGCGTTACGCTACCGAACTATGAAAGTTGCGTATAAAAAAAAATTAAAAATTATTTTCCTGCAATAGACATTTTTTATTTCCGGTCCTAAATTTGTTTTTCTTTTTTTTTTCAATTCTATATTGAAATTAATTTAAATTGAAATTAATCTGAGGGGAAACAATTTTCAACAAAGTATATAAATTTTCAACTAAATAGTTGATTTTTAAATTAAAAAAGATAAATTTTGAAACGAAATCATTGAATTTCAAGTAAGAAAGATCAATTTTCCACAAAAAATGGAATAGTTAAACTCTGTGTTAAAAAAAAATTTCAACCAAAAAAACAATGATTTTTCAACAAAATAGTTACATTTTCAACCCAAAAAAAACGTATTTTCAACAGAAAACTTAGTTTTTTAACCGAAAAGGATAATTTTGTTCAAAATTGTTTAATTTTCAACAAAGAATAATTTTATAACGAAAAAGAAAACTTTTCAACAAAATACATGAATTTTCAACTAAAAAGATACATTTTTAACCAAGAATGGAATACTTACATTTTCAATTTTTTTCAAGCGAAGAGATGAATTTTTCTAAAATTGTGCATCTCATAAAAAAAAATTTATTGAACTAGTTAAACTAAGTAGTTGATCTTTCAACTAAGAAAATTAATTTTCTACCAAAAAAAGACGAATTTCCAACCAAATAGTTTAATTTTCAACAAGAGTTCATTTTTAAAAATAAAAATAAATTTTTAACAGAATAGTTAGATTTTCAAAAAAACCGTTTTCAACTAAAATAAAAAATCTTCAACCAGTGAACAGAATTATTAAAAAATTATTTCAACTTTTATGCAAAAAATCGAATTTTCAACAGAAAAGTTAGTTTTTTAACCGAAAAGAATAATTTTTAACAAAATCGTTTAATTTTCAATACAGAAGAATAATGTTATAATGATAAAGGAAAATTTCAAAACATGAATTTTGAACTTAAAAGATACATTGTTAACAAAGAATGGAATACTTACATTTTCAATTTTTTTTAAAGTAATTTTTTACTGCCAAAAAAAAAACGAATTTTCAGAAAAAGACTACAACATTCAAACAAAGAACTGAATTTTCAACTAAATACTTGTAAATTTTTAACTGAAAAAGAGATATTTTTAGCCAATAATTGAATAGTTCCGTTTGCAATCAAACAAATTTATTTTTTATAAAAAAACGAATTTTCAATAAAATAGTTAGATTTTCAAGCGAAGAGATGAATTTTTCTAAAATTATGCATCTCCAACAAAAAAAAAAAAATTTTTATTGAACTAATTAAACTAATTATCAAAAAATAGTTGAACTTGTAGACAAAAAAATCGAATTTTCAACAAAATAGTTAAATTTTCCATCATTGAATTTTCAACTTAAATTATGCATCTCCAATCAGGAAATGAATTTTTGATAAAACTAATTCAACTAAGAAGAAGAATTTTCTACCAAAAAATAAGAATTTTTAACCAAATAGTTTAATTTTCAACAAAATAGTTAAGTTTATAACCAAAAAGATGAATTTTCAAGCAAGAATATCTTAATTTTCTACGAAAAAATAGAATTTCAACAAAATACATGAATTTTCAACTAGGAAAGACAAATTATCACCAAAAGTGAATTATAATAAATAAATAAATTTTCATTTCAAAAAATTAATTTTCAACAAAAAAACGAATTTTTAAGAAGACAGTCAAATTTACAAACAAACCATTTTCAACCTCAAAGCAGACTTTTAAACAAAAATTTTTAATTTTCAACAAAGAAGACTATCTATTTTCTAAAAAAATGAAATTTCAACCAAAAAAATGACTTTTCAAGAAGATATTTCAACTTTCAAACAAACCATTTTCAACCAAAGAGCAGACTTTTAAACAAAATTGTTTAATTTTCAACAAAGAAGAATAATTTTCTAACAAAAAAAAAAATAATTTTCAACTCAATACATAAACTGTCAACTAAATACTTGCAAATTTTTAACTAAAAAAGATATATTCTAACCAATAATTGAATAGTTTCGTTTGCAATCAAAAAAATTTATTTTTTATAAAAAAAACGAATTTTCAATAAAATAGTTGAATTTTCAACTAAAATTATGCATCTCCAACTAAAAAATAAATTTTTATTGAACTAGTTAAATTAAGAAGTTGATCATCTAATTATGAAGATTAATTTTCTACCAAGAAAAGACGAATTTTCAACCAAATAGTTAAATTTTCAACAAAATAGTTAAGTTTATAACCACAAAGATAAATTTTCAAGCAAGAATATCTTGATTTTCTATGAAAAAATAAAATTTTAACAATATACAAGAATTTTCAACTAGGAAAGACAAATTTTCACCAAAAAAGAAATATAATAAATCAATAAATTTTCATTTCAACAAATTTAATTTTCAACCAAAAAAAACGACTTTTCAAGAAAATAGTTAAATTTACAAACAAACCAGTTTCAATCAAAAAGCAGACTTTTAAACAAAATTGTTTAATTTGGAACAGATAAAAATAATTTTGTGAAACAAAAATTTCAACAAAATACATAAATTTTTAACCAAATAGATAAATTTTCAACAAAAAATTATCAATTTTAAATTAAAAATGGAATAGTTAAATTTTCAATTTAAAAAAATGTAACAAAAAATAGAAGAATTTTCCACAATATAGTTTAATTTCCAACCAAAGAAATGCATTTCTGACCAAAATAGGTCAAAATAAACTATTTTGTTGAAAATCTCTATTTTTGGTTCAAATAAATGTTTTTTGATTTGGAATAAAAATCGTTTTTGGTTGAAATATCAACTATTTCATTTTTCGTTAAAACTTAATCTTTTTGGCTGAAATTCATCTGTTTTTTATTAAAAGGAAAATTATTTTTCGTTTGAAATATCAACTATTACAATTGTTATTGAGAATTCATATTTCTTGGTTGAAAACGTATGTATTTTCTTGAAAAATTTTCTTTTTTGGTAGAAGTGCAATCTTTTTGGTTGAAAATGCATTTTTTTTTTTTAGTTGAAAATTCAACTATATGAGAACTATACGACTATATGAGAAGAGGGGAAGTGAGCGGTGGAGAAGTAGGGGAAATGAGGGGAGTGCAAGTATGGAAAGTGGAGAGGGGGAAGTAGAGTAATTGAGGGGAAATGAGAAAAGGTAAGTAGAGAAAGGGAGGGGAAATTAGGAAGGGGAAGTAGGGGAAGTAGGGGAAATTATTGAAAGTGAGAGAGTGCAGTGAGGGTGAGTAGTGAGGAAAGTGATGGGAGGGCTAGTAGGGCAGTGTGGGTGAGTAGGGGATGGAAAGTGATAGCTGGTTAAGGGAAGTAGGGAAAGGGGAAAGGGGAATGTTAGCCAAGGAAGTGAGGAGAGGGAGAACTAGGGGAGGAAGAAGTTTGAGAAAGGATTGGTTGCGAATGGTGAAGCCCGGGAAGGGGAAATAGGGGGCGAGGGGAAAGTTGGGAGGGGGAGTTTTAAAGGATCTAATTCAAGTCATAACAGGATATGCAATTTTGAATAATTTTCTTGTTTGAAGATTGATCATTTCAGTTGAAAATTTATCTCTTTAGCTTAAAAATGAAATATTTTGTTAAAATTTGTTTCATATTGAATTCAATATGGTACCTACAATAATTTTATTAAAATTAATTCATTCCCATATTATTCACCTATTTTTTGACAAATTTATCATTTCAGCTTGAAAAGATCATTTCTTTTGTTGAAAAATGAACTGTTTCGTTGATAATTCGTTCCTCTTAGTTCAAAATTAATTTTTCAGCTGAAAATTGAACTTTTTCGTTTTTGTTTCAAAATTGATCTTTTTCAGTTGAAAATTCAACTATATTTTTTGAAAATTCATATATTGAAAGTCATATTCAAATCTCGACATTCTTGGGTTTAGGATTCACCATGTCAGTCAGAATTCATCCCTTTAGTTGAAAAACGAACTCTTTTGCTAAAACTCGTTATTCAAGTTCAAAATGGCGCCCGCAATAATAATTTTAGTCAAAATAATTGATTCCCCTTTTTTTGTTTTGAAAGTCAGCCTATTTCCCCTGTTTTGAGGCTGTGGAATCTGAAAATGGCATAACCGGAGAATGTGGTAGATTAGGTGTGGATATAATGGACCTTCGTGATAAAAGCACGTACTATAAGTGTATAGAGTAACTGGTGTTGATAGGGTAATCTCTGCAGAGATTAGCCAAGGACGTGGAGATAAACCTTGCCGTCGTAGCATCCCTTCTCTTTTGCAATGACCAATAGGATTTTCAGTATGTTGACGATAATGACGTCAGATGGTGACGAACTAATCAGCGAGCTCGATAAGCAATCTAGGCATGCGAAAAATTTCTTTTCAGGGTTGATTCTCCAATTCCATTCATTCCTCTACAGGCTTCCTATATATTTCCTTACTTCTTGATTATGCAGCTATCTTTTCATTTCATAAATAATTGGATAGGTCAGGCACACAAATATTCTGGCTAAGAGTTAATAGTATAAATATAAAGTTAGATTATAGTTTTTTTTTATCAATTGTCGTCAATTATCCGATACGAATTGGCATGCATCTACAACATGTACTATGAGAAGATGGTATAGAGAGACAAATCCATTTTTTTTATTTTTCATTTATTAAAAAGCGCATGGCGCCATTTTCGATTATTTCTCGAACTATCTCGAAATTACTCGAAACAATTTGAAACATTAGGTATTTTCACTTCAACCACCAGCTAACTTCACTTTATTGAGTACTGAGGGGGAAGCAATGTAACAAATGCATGGGACAAAACTTTATTTATGTTATATCTTCGTAACAAATAATAATTATTCTCATTTTATTAATTCCTTTAAGTAATTAGTTTTTACGAAGATATTAACAAAATAGGACAAAAATGGACAAGAAATGTAATGTTATCTAAATAATATATAATCAATAATAATAATCAATGTATTTTTCAAGATTTCAAAAAAGAAGATTTTCAAGAATTTCAAAAGGTTTCAAGATAACAAAAACTGTCTTAAAATTCCCGGGAAAATGTAAACTGATTTTTTATTTCAAAAATAAATTTAAAGAGAAAATTGACAAAGATTTCAAAATATTGAAAATTATTTTCCAAAATTTCGAAAAAGAGTGGGAAAGATTTTCAAGCAAAATCTTTCAATTAGCAAGATTACAAAGATTCATAAAAAATGCGAGTAAGTTTAAGACATTTAGAAATTTTAAAAATATTCAAAATTAATTTAAAAGTCGAAAATATTTGAAAAGTTTCAAAAAATGTACATTTTTCAATATTCGGAAATTTTTTTTTGATGTTTTCTAAGGATTTTGAAAGGTTTCACGATAAAAAAAAATTTCTTAGAATTCATGGGAAAATTTGAACTGATTTTTTATTGTGAAAAAGTAATTTTGAGAGAACATTTAAAAACTTTCTGAAAATAAATTTAGAGAGAAACTTGACAAAGATTTCAAAAGATTAAAAATTTCGAAAAAGAGCGGCAAAGATTTCTCAACAAAGTCTTTCGATTAGCAAGATTAAAAAATTTTATAAAAAATTTCAAAAGGTTTCAAAAGGTTTCACGATAATGAAAAATATTCTCATAATTCATGGGATAATTTAAACTAATTGTCTACTTCAAAAAATGAATTTTAGGATAATATATTTTTTTAAATTCAACATTTCAAAAGATTTTTAAAATTGTCAAAATAGAACGTGGAAGATTTGAAAGAAAGTTTTTTAATTTTTCAGAATTTCAAGTTAAATTTAGGAAGAATTCAAGGAATTTTAAAAGGTATTCGGAAGGTTTGAAAGTTTTGGATATAATTGAAAAAGTAATCTGAAATTTGAAAATATTTCAAAAATTTAAAACAAAATGTAAATTTTTGAAGAGTTCGAAACAAATTTTGAAACTTTTTAAGAAGTTTGAAAGGCTTAAAAAAAAACTTTCTTAAAATTCCTGAGAAAATTTAAAAAGAATTTTTAATTTGAAATTAAATTTTCAAGACAAAATTGCCCGAGATTTCAAAATTTTTAAAATTATTTTCAAAAATTCCGAAAAATCTGTCGTTAGCATGATTCAAAAATAGGAAAAAAATTTAATTCTCGAACCATCTCGAAATTACTCGAAACAATTTAAAACTATTGTTGTCGGAAAACCCACTTTTATGATTGGATGAAGCTGTCGTTTCTTTTTTTCCGGTTTAAAATCAAAAGTCTTCAAACTTCAGGTTTATGAAAAATTTTAGGTTATCTAAATAGTATATTCCATAATAATAATTATTATAATAATGAATCAAGATTTTTGAAGATTCCTAAAAAAAGAAGCTTTTTGAAGAATTTTTAAATATTTCAAGAGAATGAAAAAAATTTCTTATAATTCCTGGGAAAATTTAAACTGATTTTTCATTTTTAAATATTTCGAACAGAAACTTGACGAAGATTTCACAAAGGTGAAAGAAACAAAGGTGAAATTAATTGTTTATTCACAAAAATGAATTTTAAGAGAAAATTGACAAAGATTTCAAAACATTCAAAATTATTTCCTGACATTTGAGAAAGAATATTTTTGAAATTTTGAAACTTGTTGAAGATTTTGAAAAGTTTCACAATAATAAAAAAATTCTTAAAATCCCCGGCAAAATTTGAACTGATTTTTTATTTCAAAAAAGAAATTTTGAAAGGAAATTGACAAAGATTTCAAAATATTTTTAATTATTTCTTTCAAAATTTCGAAAAAGAATATGGACGACTTTAAAGCCAAACTTTTCGATAAGCAAGATTACAAAGTTTTATAAAAAAACTCGTGGTGAGTTCAAAAGATATTTAGAAGTTTCAAAAAGATTCCAAATTAATTTGAAACTTGGCAAGATTTTTAAGAAGATGAAAAATGCACATTTTTGAATATGCTGAAATAAAAATTTCGAAACTTTGATGCATTTTGAAAAGTTTTACGATAATAAAAAATATTTCTTGAAATTCATGGCATAATTTGAACTGATTTTTTATTCTGAAGAATTAACTTTAAAAGAATATTTAAAGAGTTTAAAATTTTTTTAAACATTTCCAAAATCATTAAAACAGAATCTGGAAGATTTGAAGGCAATTTTTTTAATTTTTCAGAAGTTTAAGAATATTTTTGCAAAAATGTATTATATCATTTTAATAGGTATTTAGAAAGTTTAAAAGTTTTGGAAATGGTTAGAAAATAATTTAAATTTGAGAAGCTTAAAAAAAAAGTATATAGATTTTGGAACATATCGAAAAATATTTAAGAAGATTTCAAAAGATTTCTACAAATGTCGAAAAAAATCAGAAAGATTTTTTTAATCTTAAAAAATGTTTAAAAATTTCAGGAACAATTCGAGACAGTTTAAAATAACTTTTTTTCAAAAGTCCTAAGAATCTTTTAAACTGACTCGAACTTTTCCTAAAATTTTTCAAAATCCTGTAAAACATTAAACTTATACAGAATTTTAGGAAAATTTTTGTAAAAATCGGAATAATTTTTAAAGATATTTGAAAGGTTTAAAAGTTTTGGAAATGTTTAGAAAAGTAACTTGAAAAGATTTACAAAAATTCAAAACAGAATGTAAATTTTTGAAGATTTCGAAAAAAATTTCGAAGCTTTTTTTTAAAGAAATTTGGAATGCTTCCAGAAAATAAAAAAATTTCTTAAGATTCCTGGGAAATTTTATTTTTATTTTGAAAAATTAATTTTTAAAGACAATTTTAAAAGACTTTGAAATATTTCAAAATATTGCTAAAAATGTCGGAAAAATTTTGGAAAATTTGAAAGCGATTTTTTTAATTTTCAAAGATTTTTCACAATTTCAGGAATAATTCTAACCCTGAAAACAAATGAACAAATAACCCTAAAAAGCAAATATTTATACAGAATTTTTTATTTTTTATTAAAAATCATTTATCCCCTCAAATGATCATTTGGGTGCAATTTTTTTTTCTTTCTTGACTGAAAAACTTTTTTTTTGTTAAAAATTAAACTATTTGGTTGGAAATTCGTCTTTCTGGTTCAAAAATTATTCTGTCTAGGTTGAGAATTCCACTAATTTGTTAAAAATGAATCTATTCCTGTTAAAAATGCAACTGATCTTTTCTGGTCGAGGATTCAACTACTCTGTCCAAATTAATTTTTTTTTTTTTCATCAAAGATTGATCATTTTAGTTAAAAATTCATCCCTCTGGTTGACAATGTCACTATTCAGTCGAAAATTCATCTTCCTTGGTAGAAAATTCATGTTTTTCGTTAAAAATTCCTATTTGCGTGTTAAAAAATTGAACTTTTTTACATGAAATTCGTCTTTTTTGGCATGACTTCAACTATTTTTTATTCAGAATTGAAATCTTTTTCAGGTGAAATATAATTTATGTTACCTGAATAATATATTCAATAATTTATCAATAATAATCAATAGAACAAAGGTCTCAAAACTTTGAAATACAAACTTTAATGTTTTCCGTTTAAGAAATATAACATAGAATCCAAGTATCTGTTAATTGCTACAGTTTTCATAATTATTTAGTTTCAAATATTTTAAACACAGTACAATTTTCAAAAGTTTAGAATAATTTGTTTGATTTATTTCAAATGTTTTAGTCAATTTTTTGATTTCAAAAATTGTTTATTGTCGATCCACAAAATTAAGCACCTCTTTCGATATTTCGAAAAACATGCAAACGCACATGTATGCATACGCGTATTATCATCCTCTACAAAGTGGTCAGTTACTTTTTTTCATTTCTGTTCCTATTTACTTTAATTTAATATAAACTCACCCCAAACGTCATTACCGTACGGCGTCCCTTGATTTTTGTCATTTCAGACGTCATTACCGTACGTCTTTTCTTCTAGGAAAATATTGTAGTTACAGTTAAGTAATAAATACAGAAATATTAAGTGTATCGTTTAATACAAGATTTTATAATATTGAGCTTGAAATATAAACTCTTTTTTTGTGAATCTAATATTAAAAGTGAAAAGTGCATTTTGACAACAAAAACGTCATTCCCGTACTTGACCAACGGTGTTTTCTTTCATAAGTAGGTGACTTTTTAGGATTAAAATCTGTTATTTTTTCATAAATATTGAAAAAGGCTAAACTTCATAATTTTTGCTGCATAATTACCATACGGCACAATAGAAGAGCGTACGACTGCTTATATGCGCGTGCGCGTGGATCAGGTGGTCTGGTTTACTGTTTCCTAACCTCTATTTATAAGTATACATATCTCAAGAAGTGAGCTGAGATTCTAATATAAAATTTTATAAAAGAATTAATTTAATGTAGTTTTCCTTACATCTGTTGAATTTTCATGAGTTCATATTTTCAATTTTGATAAAAATGAAAGCCTAATTCATTACTCAGTTACTTAGTATGTGACACGATAAATCGATTATAATAAATTTGAAAGACTGCATAATAAATCATGTACATCATTGTACATTGTACTGCAGTCACGTTGTTTCCATTTTCATAATTGAAAATGTATTTATTGAAATAAAAAATCAAAGTAACAATTATACTTTAAATTTATTACGTCACCTTACTTATATTCGAAAAAATTATCTACAATAGTTAAATATTTCGTTTCTCTTAAATGGCATGCGTTACATTATTCACTTTTGAACTTTTTAAAATCTCGCGCTCTCTTTCATCAATCTCCTAACCTGAAATCCACTTTCAGTATTTCATGTACGAATTTCATTATTATTTCTTATTTTTATAACTGCTCCTTTTGGATTTAAATTTTTTAGATGTGATAAGATCAATTTCCGTTATGAAATATTCAATTCCTAATAATGTGATTGCCACTGTAGGTGCTAAAATTTGCCTACAATTTGACAATTACCCATTAATTGGGATCCGAAGTCGTGACGCCACATGAATAAGATGGAAGCCGTAAGTGGGTCGTTTTTGGACGTGTGACACGTGAAAAGCCGGTTTTTGTGATTTATGTGAATTTCAAACGAAAAATGGAACTAAGTATCGCTAAAATTTATCGTTTCACGGCATCTAAACCTTCCTACAGAAATTTTGTCGAAGGAAAAAGAGTTTTACAAGCTGGACATGTCATATTTTGTGGTAAAGAAGCCGAAAGACGAAACTTGTATTAAAATAATTGCATTTTGTATGCTTTATTTGTATTTAATTGTATTATTATATATATCATATATATATTTTATATATTATTATATATATTGTATAATATCAATATTTATTATCATATAATATTTGTATTTAATTAAACTTTTAGTTTGAGGGGTAAACCTCGTGAAATAAGAGGAGAAAGAAGCTTCCAAGATGTGAAAGATGTAGTGTGCAGTTGAAAAACTGCATTGAGGGAAAAGTGCAAACACGTTGTTGCAGTCTTATTTCGATTGTGCATTTAATTTCATAAAATATGTCATATATATAAGCATGAAAGTGTGAAATACAAAAATTATATCAACTCTGAGTTGAAAATGTACTATTATGTGTTGACGGTGGCCGTGTGGTGGCGCCAGGTATGCAGTTGGCCTATGATCGTTGCAAATGCATGGCAAAATCATAACATTTAATTTAATAACACATTGAAAGTAATTTACTGACAGTATTGAATAATCTTTGAGTGTTTTTAATTATCTTTGCGACATTTTCCATCCTCTGAGCGAAAGAAAACTGAGGAAAACTGCTTTTAGATGTAAGAATCTGCATGTATTTACAGATGTTCCAAAATATCCACGGTGTTGAAATTTTTAACTTTAGATTATAAATAAATGATATCTTAATATATTTTCAGGGTGACCGCTGGACCGGGAAAAGACCAGGAATTTTATAAAACCGGGAAATGACAGTGAATTTATTTTTTATCGGGAATTTTACAAATATTTAGAAAAAAATCGGTCTCAGTTTGATTTTAACAGTTTTTAAAATAATTAGTTGAATTTTTATCTGTTTCAATTATATCATTCAGTTTACAATGCGTAATTCAAAAATCTTTCACTTGAAAATTTTCTATTTTAGTTTTTGATTGTTAAGCGTACATTTTCCATTAAAAGAATTCAAAAATGGAGTTTTAAAGACTTACAAATTTTTTAATTAGAAGCATTTGGGATAAAAAAATTTGGATGAAAAATCTTTTTACTTGATCAAATGTGGATATAAATTATAATGATTTTCAAAATTCAACTGTGCATTAAAGATTAAAAAGTGAACAATAATTAATCTTACAAGATGATGCGAAATCCGTTCAAAATTTAATAATTTTAAGATTTTAACTAATTTTTATAAAAAATTTTTATACTAATTCTGGAAGGCAATTAAAACATATGTCCAAATAATTTTGAAAATTGAATTCAGATAATCATTTCACAATATCGCAAACATTAAAAAAACTATACATTTGTAATGAAGGTATTTTGATTAAAAAATCAACTTTTATTCTATAAATCATAGCCCAATTTAATTAAGTAACCTTAAAATAAATGATCAGTTTTTAAAATTCAATCTTCATGTAATTTAATATTGTGAGAAAAATAATCTGCTTATAATTAATTAATCAGTTCACAAAATAAGAAGCATTTAACTATAACTTTCATTAAAATATTAAAATAATTTTTACATTATATATATCTTTTTCATTTGAAAATGCATTTCGATACATTCAATTCATTATAGACCTTTACAGCGGATTCCAGAAAAAATCAAAATATATGTACATATTAATGAATCATTACACAACATAAAAGCAATAAACAGTTATTTTTAATTGAAACATTGTAATAATTTTTACTTTATATTTTCCTGCTAAATTTAATTAATATTAACTTCTTAAACTAATTTCATAGAAAAGTGAAGTATATGTAAATATAATATTGGAGGCAGAATTCAGATACTTATTTCACAACATCAAAAAAATTTTAAATAAAAAGCATTAAACTATAACTTTCATCAAAACATTCCAGTTATTTTTACTTTACATTATTGCAAACTTTTACTTTCATTTCTAAAGATTTCCTTATTCATAACATTTTATAATAATTTCAGAAAAAATAAAACATATTTACATATAGTTTTTAAAATTGAATTCAGATACTCATTTTACAAAATCAGGCACATTTTTAAAATTCTTTAATTACAATAAGGGTACTTTGAATATCAATAAATTTTTAATATAAAAATTATATCCAATGTTCAATTATATAACCTTAAATTAAATTATCAATTTATGTTACTTAATCTAAAAAAAGCTGAACTTTTACCTTTATTTAATTTAATATAGCGACAAAAATGATCAGCTAATAATTAATGAAGAATTTCACATATAAGAAGCTTCAAGCTTTAATATTCATTGAAGCATACAAATAACTTTTACTTTTCTTTTAATTTCAACTTTCATTCAGGAAAATTTGATTTATTATTGACCTTTTAAAGTAATTCCGGAAAATTTAAGTTTTAATAGAAACAGTTAATAATTAATTAATCAGCACACAAAATAAAAAGCATCAAACAATTATTTTCATTGAAACATTGAAATAATTTTTACATTATATTTTTTACAAACTTGAAATTTCATTTCTGAAAATTTGAATGATTAATAACTTTTTATAGTAATTTTCTAAAAAATTAAAAAATAATATTTATATGTAATTTTGAAAATTGAATTCTGATACTCATTCAAGCATTAATCTATCATTTTCAATCCAACATTTAAATAATTTTTACTTTACATTTTTTGAAATTTTCACTTTAATTTATGAAAATATGATTTATTAGTAACCTTTTGTAGTAATTTCAAAAAAATAATCATTCCACAACATCACAAACATTGCCAGAAATTAAATTATTGAAATAGAGGTACTTTAAATGTAAATCAACTTTTAAGTGAAAATTATTCCAATATTTTAAATGAAAATAACTGTTTATTGATTTGCATGTGTTGAAATCATTAAAAGAAGTATTAAACTATAATTTTCATTGAAACATTCACATAATTTTTACTTTATATATATTTTTTGAGTTTGAACTTTCATTTTTGAATATTAGATTTATTAATAACCTCTTAAACTAATTCCAGAAAATGTAAGTTTCGATAGAATCAGTTAATAATTAATTAATCAGTTCAGAACATAAAAAGCATTACACAATTATTTTCATTGAAGCACTCAACTGATTTTTACATGATATATTCTCCTTCAAACTTGAGATTTCCTTTCT
>CAKNXH010081716.1:16149-34356 GCA_932178445.1 Andricus quercusramuli
CTTAATTGAAAAAAATATTTAAATTCAATCTTTATTCAATTTAAAGTTTTTAACAAAATTAATTAACCAATAATTAAATAAACTGATTACAAGATAAAAAGCATGAAACTATCATTTTCAAATAATTTTTGCTTTGTATTTTTTAAACATGAAATATATAATTTTAAAAATTGAATTCAGATAATCATTTAAGCATTAATCTATACTTTTCATTGAAATATTCAAATAATTTTTACTTGATGTTTTTCTTTCTTCAAATTTGAACTCTCATTTCGGTCAATTTGAATTATCAATAACTTTCTAAACACATTCCAGAAAATGTAAGTTTTAATAGAATCAGTTAATAATTAATTTTTCAGTTGACAATATAAAAATATGTTGTCATTCATCTAATCTAATCGAGTAGAATATAGTATAGATCGGCCAAAATATAACGCGCATATCATATGACAAAGAAGAACATATGCGACTGGATTAGAAATGTAGAAAAATCACTGAAATACACTTTATTTTACGCCGTGTATTGAGAAAGTCAGTCATAACAACCAAAGATTTAATATCTTCAAAAACAATTTACATTGAAAGGAATAGTGAAAATAAATAAACGAAATAATTATCGGCGATCGATAAAATGAGAAATCTACTCTTTTAATTTTATTAGTTTTGATTTTAAAATATAGAGGTCACCCTATGACTTACCATAGCTAGCAGAAATTCTTCCTCCATGAAATTACGAGTTTTCATCTATAGGATAACTTTTTTTAGATTCAGGAAGGTTATGAAAACGGACTTCATGGTCTTTGCAGAC
This sequence comes from Andricus quercusramuli, assembly GCA_932178445.1. Lineage (NCBI taxonomy): Eukaryota > Metazoa > Arthropoda > Insecta > Hymenoptera > Cynipidae > Andricus > Andricus quercusramuli. Next base: position 16,958 of record CAKNXH010081716.1, read on the forward strand.
TTTACTAGAGCAGCCAAACACATAAAAAAACGATTTGATTTTCGTCTTCTTCAAACTGAATTTTATTCCTCTAACATCCATTTCTAAACTAGAACGCATTTTCTTTGATGCCACTTTCATAATCATAATTTCATAATTTCGTTTCACTATTTTCAATACAATTAGCACGTGGTATCTGAAACCGACCCACTTTGACTAGTAATATTTTTCGCCGCCAGATGGCGTATCGCAGTTCTGCGATTCCCAGTAGAAGAGCGTAAATCTCCTTTTTATTATTGCCTAAGAGAAAAAAGGTATTACAAAACGTTTTTTTTTTTTTTTTAATTTCACATAATGTAATTCCCTATACATAGAGAGGCAGCTGAGCAACCCGCTTAAAGACCAGTCGTGGGTCGCTTGCACTGATAAGAAGGAAGGAAAAGCCTGTTCTTTTCCCAGAGGTGGATCGGAAACGGCGCGGCGCGGCGAGTTCCGTCGGCTAGGTGGGCAGACCTGCCTGCTGAATAGTTTGCCCGCTCAAGTCCCCCTACATGCGGGTGTTATCATTTTAACAAACCGGTGAACGTCGCCCCAGTTTGAAGCTGGCTTTAGCGATACATGCAAATAGAGCTTTGCAGGAGGCCGTACCCCTGAAAACGGTTAACCTGAATTGCAAAAAAAAAAAACAGTAAGTGAGTCACGAACCGAATAAATTGTGAAAATGAAGGGAAATTCGTCTACCAAAGAGTGAAACAGGCAGATACAAAATCAAGTACAAAAAAAATGTATGCCCTATTCCAATTTAGATTCACTGTTACTCATGTTTAAAATTTTGAAAACAATTGTCGAATTTTACTGAAAAACAGTGACTTGTTTTCCAAGAAAGTATTTCCATAAATTAATTTTCAACCAAAGAGGAAACGAATTTTCAATCAATAACAATATTGTAAAAAACAGTTGAATTTTCAACAAAAAAGTTCATTTTCAATACAAACAGATCAAGTCTCGTGAACAAAAGAAGACGAATTTTTAAGAAAATAAATTACTTTCCAATGACTTAGTTATATTTTCAACCCTGGTGGAAAAAATTTTTAAAAGAAAGTACATTTCTACAACTTCAATTTTTTGTTAAAACATGTACTTTTTTGTGAAAAATGTACAAAAATTATCCAAAAAAATACAGTTCAATGAGAAATAGCTCATTTTTTCTTGTATTTTTTTTTGTAGAAAAGTAAAAAATTAAAAAAAGTACTAGTTTCTACAATTCAAAACTTTGTATAGCTTTTTATTAATTTGTTTCTTTATACTTTTTTTTGTGAAAATCTACAAAGAATTACAGAAAACTACAGAATTTCACTTTTCTCTGAATTTGGGCGTTCGACGTCATAAAAACACTTTTAATTTTAGGTAAATTATTGTAGAAAATTACAAATCTTTACAAAAAACTACAAGATTTCACAAAACTTGAAATATTGGGAAACTGTACTTACAACTATGCTGTATATTTTTATCAAGAGCTTTTGCTATTATAATCAATCACACTGAATTGTAGTTCGATTATTGAAAATTGAACAATAATTGACTTTACAATTATTTAAAAATAACTTGAGAAATTAAACGCTCTTATTCAATTCCAAATCCTATTCAAATATTGTTTCAATCTGAAATATTCCATTTTGAACCCATTTAATTTGACAATTTTTAATTAAGTATGACATTTTTTTGAATGTTTAGCAATATTTTACTCTTTATTTAAAATGAGCAATTATAAAACAAATATTAAAAACTAAACAATTTTAAACTGAATTATTTGAAATAGAATGGCTTGAATCGTTAGTATTTCAGTGTTTAATTAAAACTTTGTACGTTACAAGTTTAATTGTTCTATTTAACCAATTTTTAATATGTCAGTGAAATTATTGATTTTTTATCCATAAATAACTATTCAAAAACTATCAATTTTGAAAAAACTTGGGTTAGTTTAAGAGATATTTACCAATTTTGAGCTCGATTTTGAGAAGATCCAAACTTAATTTAGAATTGGAAACGATTTCGAAAAACAAAAATCTAAATTTAGATTTTTGAAGATTTCGAGATTGAATTTTGTAGCTTTTTATTGATCTTCAAAGGTTTTGCGAAAATTAAAAAAGATTCTTAACTTTGCTGGGAAAATTTAAAATGATTTTTTATTTGTAAAAATTAATTTTAAGAAAACATTAAAAAATATTAAAAGAAATTTTTGAATAATAAATAACAATTGACAAAATATCAATTTAGAAAATAATGGAGTAAGTTTAAAATATTTAGAAGTTTTGAAAAGATTCCAAAATAATTTGAAACGTCAAAAAATTTCAAAACATTTACAACATAATTTAGATTTTTGAAAATGACAAGCATAAAATGTATAAAGCTTTTTAAACATATTGAAAGGTTTCCAATGAATAAAAAAGTTGTATCAAAATTCCTAGAAAAACTAGCAATAATTTTTTGTTCAAAAAATTAATTTAAAAAGAATATTTAATAAGATTTTCAAAATTTTCAAAAAAGAATATTTAATAAGATTTCCAAAATTTTCAAAAAAGATTCTCTATGATTTTAAGGTAATTTTTTTACTTTTGCAAAATTTTCCAGTTCCAAGTAAAATTATTATTAGATTCCTGGAAAACTTTTAAATTATTTATTTCAAACAAATTTTTAATCTATTAATGACAAAAATGTTTTTTACACTAATAGTATTTGGCGAATTCGAGTGATCTCAATATTCTCTTTTGTATATTGATTATACCAAACGTAAATTTTCCTTGAAGTAGTTACTGATAGCCTTTTTGTTTAAATCATTATTAATATTAATATTTATTATTTGTTGCTGAATAAAAAGTCAAAGAAAAGCTGAAAATTTCAGAAAAATCCGCAACTTTCTAGCATTAAGTAAGATAAGAAAGTCATTAACAGTAATAAATTGCATTATTTATTACTTTCTAAGGAAACAGTGAGTGAAAAGTTAAAATTTTGTTGATTCATTTTCTACCAAAACAAGACAAATTTTCAGCCAATTTGTTGAATTTTCAAGCCAAAAGAACGAAATTTTCAGAAAATAGTTGAATTTTTAACTAGAAAATATGAATTAAAAAAAAAAATGTTAATTTTCAATTTTGAAAATTAATTTTTTTCTACTGAAAATTTAACTATTCTATATTTAGTTAAAAACTGATCTGTTTTATGTGATTTTTGGTAGAATAGTACTCTTAACAGTTGAAACTTCATCTTTTCGATTAAAAATAAATTTCTTTGGTTACAAATTTAACTATTTTGTTGAAAATTTGTTTCTTTTTTGGTTGAAAATTTATTTTAATAACTGAAAATTATCCTACTTTAATTTTGGCAGAAAATTTATCTTTTTGTTTAAAATTCATGTATTTCGTTGAAAATTAAATTTTTTCATCTGAAGATTCATCATTCTAGATTTTAGTTGAAAATTCACTTTAGCTATTCCATTTTTTGTGTGGAAAATTTACCTTTTTTGATAGAAATGTAATCTTTTTCGTTAAAAAATTATTTGTTTAGTAGAAAATTTAACGATTATATTCCTTGTTAAGAATTCATTTCTTTCATTGAAAAAAAAACTATTTATTTAAAAATTCATCATTGTAATTGAAAATTAATTTTTTCAACTAAAGATATAACTATTGCATTTTTGCTTGAAAAATTATATTTGTAGTCAAAAGTATTTAATGCAAATTGAAAAATTATATTTTTTGTTTGTAAATTTAACTTTTTTTAGATTAGAATTGGGTTATTTCGTTGAGAAATAATTTTTTTGGTTGAAAATTGATTGTCTTAACTAAAAATTTAATTCTTCTGGTTTTGGTTAAAAACTCATTTTCTTTCGTTATGAAAATTTTTTTTTTTTTGTTTTGAAAATTCGTTTTTTATTGTTGAACAGTTAGTTTACTTACATTTCGATTATTCTAATTTTGATTGAAAATTAATTTCTTTGGTTAAAATGTTAACTATTTCGTTGAAAAACGGTCAATTTTTGGTTAATAGTTTATTTTACTTATTATATTTTTTGTTAAGAATTCATTTTTTTCATCGAAAAAAATTATTTATTTGAAAATTCATAATTTCAATTAAAAATTAATTTCTTTGGTTGAAAATTCGTTTCTGTTTAGTTGAAAATTAATTCTTGTTGAATAAAGATATAAATATTCCATTTACGCTTGAAAAATTATATTTTTAGTAAAAATTATTTAATCCAAATTGAAGAATTATATATTTGGTTTGTAAATTTATCTTTTTTAGTTTAAAATTGAATTATTTTGTTGAGAATTAATTTTTTGGTTGAAAATTGATTGTTTTAACTAAAAATTTCTTTCTTCTGTTTTTGGTTGACAAATCTTTTTTTTTTGTGATGCAAATTTTTTTTTTAATTTCCTTTTTTTTTTATTTGGTTGAAGGTTTATTTGACTGACATCTTAATTATTTTAATGTTGGTTGTAAATTAATTCCTTTGGATAAAAATTTAACTATTTTTTTGAACATTTGTTTCTTTTTTAGTTGAAAATTTATTTTACTAACAGAAAATTATCCTACTTTCATTTTGATAGAAAATTTATCTTTTTAGTTTAAAATTGATGTATTTCGTTAAAAATTAAAGATTTTTATCCGAAGATTGATCACTTTAGTTGAAAACTCACTTTAGCTATTCCATTTTTTGTGGAAAATTGACCTTTTTTGATAGAAATTTAACCTTTTTCGTTAAAAAATTATCTATTTAGTAGAAAATTTAACTATTATATTTTTTGTCAAGAATTCATTTCTTTCATTAAAAACAACAACTATTTAGTTGAAAATTCGTTTTTTCTTTATAGAAGAGTTTTCTTGATAAAAAAAAATCTTTTTGTGAAAATTCGTTTTATTTTTTGGCAGAACATTTATTCTACTGAAATTTTAATTATTCTAGGTTTGCTCGAAAAATGATTTTTTAAAATGAAAATTCATGAACTTTGTTGAAAATTAGTCTTTCTGTTTGAAGATTCATCATTTTAGTTAAAAATTAATTTCTCTGATTGAAAATTTATCTTTGTGGCTTGAAAACAGAACTAAATAGTGTTTTAAATATATTTCAAAACAAAATTTATTTTGCATTAACATTATTAATCTTTAAGGTGTATGGTTGGTTTTACACCTAGAAGAATTTAAAAATTGGGATATTTTTTCCATTACTTTGGCTTTTTTCATCATTTGAATTTAGCACCTTTTCCAATTTGAAGCTATGCATTTTCCCGCGAAATTTGAACATTTAAATAATGACCTTATGAAGCTCTCCGCCTGGGGTGCTTGCTAGAGAGATTGATCAGCACCCTGGGTCAGAGCAGTCTTATGGAACGAACGTGTTATTTAAATAAACACGGGAATTCTAGATTAATCTACAAATTAATAGGGGGGCGGCGCCGCCCGAGATGCCGTCTTGTACAATTCCCTTCATCACTTTTCTCATAAGAAATCCCTGATCACCAGCAATTAATCACTGTGTTTACACAGCTTCGAATTCTGACTAATGATTTTTGGCAAATGTTTTCCCAAGCCAATTGGCTTGTTCCGGTGCACAATGGCATGCAAATTGGGGAAGCTTGTGGGAATTAGACGGTCCCACCTTCAAATTAAGGGCGTAAGTGTCCCGATGACAAATGGGCATTTTGATATTTTCCGGGGGCATGGCACTGATCGATTAGAGTCGAGGAAAAGATTTCAAAACAAGGTTTTCCTTGGCATCTATATATGTACTTTTTTGGGCAAGTGGCGTACCGAGATATGAGGGGCACCACCCCCTGAAAACCAGGAGTTGCCAATCAATTTTATTTAAATAGTCTACTATTATATTTTTAGTTGGGAATTCATTTTTTGTGGTTATAAAATTTATTATTTGGTTGAAAATTTCATTTTTTTGATGAAAATTCAACTATTTGGTAGAAAATTGAACTATTTGGTTAAATGTTTGTTAAAAATTAAACTGTTTTTATATAAAGTCAGATTATTTGATCTTTATAAATTTTCATTTCAAACCTTATTCTTTTCTGTACATGTTTCTTATTTATATGGGAAAAGTTTCTACAGTGGATAATGCAATCTACAGTGGATAATCCTTAATTAGGAATACAAATCAAAGAATAATAACTTTTTTATTTGAAATTCAACTGTTTTATATACAATTAGATTTTTCGATCTTTACAAATATTTATTTGTGAACTTACTTCTTTTTCATACATATTTGTTATTTGTAGGCTCTTTTGTAGGGGCACCCTTTCACAGTGGATAATGCAACGTACAATGGCTAATTATTAATTGAGAGTGCAAATAAAATAAAATTCTAGCTAATTATTTTTGGTTGAATAGTCTATTATTATATTTTTGGTTGAGAATTCATCTTTTATGGTTAACAATTTTATTATTTGTTTGAAAATTTCATTATTTTGATGAAAATTCAACTATTTGGTAGAAAATTGAACTATTTGGTTAAATAATAACTTTTTTATTTGAAATTCAAATGTTTTATATAAAATTAGATTTATCGATCTTTCTAAATTTTTATTTGTAAACTTGCTTCTTTTTCATACATATTTCTTATTTGTAGGCTCGTTTATAGGGGCACCCTTCCACAGTGGATAATGCAACGTACAATGGATAATTATTAATTAAGAGCGCAAATAAAATAAAATTCTAGCTAATTATTTTTGGTTGAATAGTCTACTATTAAATTTTCGATTGAGAATTCATCTTTTATGGTTATAAATTTTATTATTTGGTTGCAAATTTTATTGTTTTGATGAAAATTCAACTATTTGGTAGAAAATCGAACTATTTGCTTAAATAACAACTTTTTTATTTCAAATTCAACTGATTTATATAAAATGAGATTTTTCGATCTTTCTAAATTTTTATTTCCAAACATACTTCTTTTCCATACGTATTTCTTATTTGTAGGGGCACCCTCCCACAGTGGATAATGCAACCTACAGTGGATAATTATTAATTAAGAGCACGAATAAAAAAATATATAGCTAATGAATTCTGTTTAAATAGTCTACTATTATATTTTTGATTAAGAATTCATCTTTTCTGGTTAAAAATTTTATTATTTGGTTGAAAATTTAATTATTTTGATGAAAAATCAACTATTTGGTAGAAAACTGAACTACTGGGTTAAATAACGACTTTTTTCTTTCACATTGAACTGTTTTATATAAAATTTGATTTTTCAATCTTTCTAAATTTTTATTTTTAAATATACTTCTTTTCCATTCGTATTTCTTATTATTTGTAGGGCACCCTCCCACAGTGGATAATGCAACCTACAGTGGATAATTATTAATTAAAAGCGCAAATAAAATAAAATTTTAGCTGATTCTTTTTGGTTGAATAGTCTACTATTATATTTTTGGTTGAGAATTCATTTTTTGTGGTCAGAATGTTATTATTTAGTTGAAAATTTCATTATTTTGATGAAAAATCAAGTATTTGGTAGAAAATTTAACTATTTGGTTCAATAATAACTTTTTGTTGAAAATTCGACTGTTTTACATAAAATTAGATTTTCGATCTTTCTAAATTTTTATTTCTAAACTCATTCTTTTTTATACACATTTCTTATTTGTAGGGGCACCCTCCCACAGTGGATAATGCAGCCTACAGTGGATAATTATTAATTAAGAGCACAAATAAAATAAAATTTTAGCTGTTTCTGTTTGTTTGAATACTCTAATATTATATTGTTGTTTGGGAATTCATATGTTATTGTTAAAAATTTTATTATTCGGTTGAAAAATTCATTATTTTAATGAAAAATCAACTATTTGGTAGAGAATCGAACTACTTAGTTAAATAACAAATTTTTTCTTTCAAATTCAACTGTTTTATATAAAATTAGATTTTTCGATCTTTCTAAATTTTTACTTCTAAGCTTACTTTTTTCCCATACGTATTTCTTATTTGTAGGGGCACCCTCCCACCGTGGATAATGCTACCTATAGTGGATAATTATTGATTAAAAGCGTAAATTGAATAAAATTTTAGCTGATTCTTTTTGGTTGAATAGTCTACTATTATATTTTTGGTTGAGAACTTATATTTGATCGTTAAAAAATTTATTATTTGGTTGATAATTTCATTATTTTGATGAAAATTGAACTATTTGGCTGAATAACAATTTTTTTCTTTCAAATTCAACTGTTTTATATAAAATTAAATTTTTCGATCTTTCTACATTCTTATTATTGAACTTAATTCTTTTCCATACGTATTTCTTATTTGTAGGGGCACCCTCCCACAGTGAATAATGCAACCTACAATGGATAATTATTAATTAAGAGTACGAATAAAAAAAATATAGCTAATTCATTCTGTTTAAATAGTCTACTATTATATTTTTGGTTGAGAATTTATCTTTTGTGGTTAAAAATTTTATCATTTAGTTGAAAATTTCATTATTTTGATGAAAAATCAACTATTTGGTAGAAAATCGAACTATTTGCTTAAATAACAACTTTTTTCTTTCAAATTCAACTGATTGATATAAAATGAGATTTTTCGATCTTTCTAAATTTTTATTTCCAAACATACTTCTTTTCCATACGTATTTCTTGTTTGTAGGGGCACCTTCCTACAGTGGATAAAGCAACCTACAATGGATAATTCTTAATTAAGATCACGAATAAAAAAAATATAACTAATTCATTTTGTTTAAATAGTCTACTATTATATTTTTGATTGAGAATTCATTTTTTGTGGTTAAAAATTTTATTATTTAGTTGAAAATTTCATTATTTTGATGAAAAATCAACTATTTGGTAGAAAATTGAATTATTTGCTTAAATAATAACTTTTTTATTTGAAATTCAACTGTTTTATATACAATTGGATTTTTCGATGTTCATAAATTTTTATTTGTAAACTTATTCTTTTTTATACATATTACTTATTTATAGGGGAAACGTCCACAGTGGATAATCATTAATTATGAATACAAATAAAATAAAATTCTAGCTAATTCATTTTGTTTAAATAATCTACTATTATATTGTTGGTTGAGAATTTATATTTTATCGTTAAAAATTTTATTATTTGGTTGATATTTTCATTATTTTGATGAAAATTGAACTATTTGGTTAAATAACAACTTTTTTCTTTCAAATTGAACTGTTTTATATAAAATTAGATTTTTTTATTTTTCTAAATTTTTATTTCTAAACTTACTTCTTTTCCATACGTATTTCTTGTTTGTAGGGGCACCCTCCCACAGCGGATAATGCAACCTACAGTGGATAATTATTAATTAAGAGCACAAATTAAAAAAAAATCTAGCTAATCCATTCTGTTTAAATAGTCTAATATTATATTTTTGATTGAGAATTCATCTTTTGTGGTTAAAAATTTTATTATTTAGTTCAAAATTTCGTTATTTTGATGAAAATTCAACTATTTGGTAGAAAATTGAACTATTTGCTTAAATAATAACTTTTTTAATTGAAATTCAACTGTTTTATATAAAATTAGATTTTTCGATCTTTCTAAATTTTTATTTCTAAACTTATTCATTTTCATACATATTAGTCGTCCGACTAATTTTTTTTTTATTAGTCGGGACGACTGAAAATTCCCGAAAAATAAAATTCCCGAATAATAAAATTTACGAATAATAAAATTCCCGAATAATGAAATTCCCGACAGTTTATAATATTACCGAATAGGAAAATTCCCGAATAATAAAATTCTCGACAGAAGATTTCCGAATTAATATCCGAATTGGAAAATTCCCGAATTGTAAAATTCCGGAATTTAAACAATTAAAACTGTTTTATAAATATATTTAGTAGTATTTATCCACCTAGAAACACTACCCGAATCGGGTAGTGAGGCAATGAACTTTCGAGTTCGAAATGCTAATCAATTTTTTTTTTATTTTTTTTTATAAATATATTTTATCAAATAAAAATACAATAAACATGAAAAATAAATATTTGAAATAATATTATATTATTATATTTTTAATTGATAAAATATGTTTATAAAACAGTTTTCATTGTTTGAATTCGGGAATTTTATAATTGGGCAATTTTCTGTCGAGAATTTTCCAATTTGGTAATATTATAAACTGTCGGGAATTTTATTATTCGGAAATTTTCCAATTCGGGGATTTTATAATTCGGGAATTTTATTATTCGGGAATTTTCCAATTCGGGAATTTTGCAGTGTCGGGAATTTTTTTTCGGGATTTTTTAGTCGTCCCACATATTTCTTATTTGTAGGGGCACCCTCCCACAGTGGATAATGCTGCCTACAGTGGATAATTATTAATTAAGAGCGCAAATATAATAAAATTTTAGCTGATTCTGTTTGCTTGAATAGTCTACTATAATATTTTTGATTGGGAATTCATATTTTATTGTTAAAAATTTTATTATTTGATTCAAAAATTCATTATTTTGCTCAAAATTCAACTATTTCGTGGAAAATTGAACTATTTGACCAAATAATAACTTCCTTTATTGAAAATTCGTCTGTTTTATATAAAATTAGATTTTTCGATCTTTCTACATTTTTATTTTTAAACTTACTTCTTTTCCATATGTATTTCTTATTTGTAGGGGCACCCTCCCACAGTGGATAATGCAACCTACAGTGGATAATTATTAATTAAAAGCACGAATAAAAAAATATATAGCTAATTCATTCTGTTTAAATAGTCCACTATCATATTTTTGATTGATTATTCATCGTTTATGGTTAAAAAATTTATTATTTAGTTGAAAATGTCATTATTTTGATGAAAATTCAACTATTTGGTAGAAAATCGAACTATTTGGTTAAATAATAACTTTTTTGTTGAAAATTCAACTGTTTTATATAAAATTAGATTTTTCGATCTTTTTAAATTTTTATTTCTAAACTTATTCTTTTTTATACATATTTCTTATTTGTAGGGGCACCCTCCCACAGTGGATAACGCAGCCTACAGTGGATAATTATTAATTGAGAGCACAAATAAAATAAAATTTAAGCTGATTCTGTTTGTTTGAATACTGTAATATTATATTGTTGTTTGGGAATTCATATTTTATTGTTAAAAATTTTATTATTCGGTTGAAAAAATCATTATTTTGATGAAAAATCAACTATTTGGTAGAGAATCGAACTATTTAGTTAAATAACAACTTTCTTCTTTCAAATTCAACTGTTTTATATGAAATTAAATTTTTCGATCTTCCTAAATTTTTATTTCTAAGCTTACTTTTTTTCCATACGTATTTCTTATTTGTAGGGGCACCCTCCCACAGTGTATAATGCAACCTACAATGGATAATTATTAATTAAAAGCACAAATAAAAAAAATCTACCTAATTGATTCTATTTAAATAGTCTACTATTATATTTTTGATTGAGAATTTATCTTTTGTGGTTAAAAATTTTATTATTTAGTTGAAAATTTCATTATTTTGATGAAAAATCAACTTTTTGGTAGAAAATCGAACTATTTGGTCAAATAAGATATTTTTTCTTTCAAATTCAACTGTTTTATATAAAATTCGATTTTTCGAACTTTCTACATTTTTATTTTTAAACTTACTTCTTTTCCATACATATTTCTTATTTGGAGGGGCACCCTCCCACAGTGGATAATGCAACCTACAGTGGATAATTATTAATTAGGAGCACGAATAAAAAAAATATTGCTAATTCATTCGCTGTTTAAATAGTCCACTATTATATTTTTGATTGAGAATTCATCTTTTGTGGTTAAAAATTTTATTATTTAGTTGAAAATTTCAGTATTTTTATGAAAAATCAACTTTTTGGTAGAAAATCGAACTATTTGGTTAAATAAGATATTTTTTCTTTCAAATTCAACTGTTTTATATAAAATGAGATTTTTCGATCTTTCTAAATTTTTATTTTTAAACTTACTTCTTTTCCATACGTATTTCTTATTTGTAGGGGCACCCTCCCACAGTGGATAATGCAACCTGCAATGGATAATTATTAATTAAAAGCACAAATAAAAAAAATCTACCTAATTGATTCTGTTTAAATAGTCTACTATTATATTTTTGATTGAGAATTCATCTTTTGTGGTTAAAAATTTTATTATTTAGTTGAAAATTTCATTATTTTGATGAAAAATCAACTATTTGGTAGAAAATTGAACTATTTGGTTAAATGTTTGTTAAAAATTTAACTATTTTATATAAAATCAGATTATTTGATCTTTCTGAATTTTCATTTCAAAACTTATTCTTTTCTGTACATGTTTCTTATTTATATGGGAAACGTTTCTACAGTGGATAATGCAATCTACAGTGGATAATCCTTAATTAGGAATACAAATCAAAGAACATTCAAGCTAATTTTTATTTTATTATTTCGTTGAAAATTTCATTATTTTGTTGAAAAGTCAACTATTTGGTAGAAAATTGAACTATTTGGTGAAATAATAACTTTTTTGTTGAAAATTCAACTATTTTATATAAAGTTAGATTTTTCAATCTTTCCCAATTTTTTATTTATAGGGTAACTCTCCCACAGTGGATAATACAGCCTACAGTGGATAATAATTAATTAAGAATACAAATAAAAGAAAATTCTACCTAATTCTTTTCGGTTGAATAGTCTACTATTATATTCTTGGTTCAGAGTTTATCTTTTTTTATTAAAAATTTTATTATGGGATTGAAAATTTCATCATTGGATAAAAAATCAACTATTTAATAGAAAATTGAACTTTTTGGATGAATAATAACTTTTTTGTTGAAAATTCAACTGTTTTATATCAAATTAGATTTTTCGATCTTCCAACATTTTTATTTCTAAACTTACTTCTTTTCCATACATATTTCTTATTTGGAGGGGCACCCTCCCAGAGTGGATAATGCAACCTACAGTGGATAATTATTAATTAAGAGCGCAAATATAATTCTAGCTGATTCTTTTTGATTGAATAGTCTACTATAATACTTTTTGTTTAAAATGCATCTTTTGTGGTTAAAATTTTTATTATTTGATTTAAAATTTCATTATTCTGATGAAAAATCAACTATTTGATAGAAAATTGAACTTTTTGATTAAATAATAACTTTCTTGTTGAAAATTTAACTGCTTTATATAAAATTAGATTTTTCAGTCAATTCAAATTTATTATTTCTAAATTTACTACTTTTCCATAAATATTTCTTATTCATAGGGGAACCCTCCTACAGTGGATAATGCAACCTACAGTCGATAATCATTAATTAAGAACATAAATAAAAGAAAATTCTAGCTAATTTTTTTTTTGGTTGAATTGTCTACTATTATATTTTTGTTGAGAATTCATCTTTTTGGGGGTAAAAACTTTATTATTTGGTTAACAATTTTATCAATTTAATGAAAAATCAACTATTTGGTAGAAAATTGAACTATAATAACTTTTTGGTTGAAGATTCATCATTTTAGTTGAAAATTCATGTCTTCAGTTCAAAATTTAACTATTTTTTTGAAAATTTCTTCTTTTTTGTTTGACAAATAATCTTTTGTTGAAAACTTAATATTTTCATTCTTGGTTAAATTTTTTTCACATTGAAGATTCAACTACTTGATTGAAAGTTTAACTACTTTGTTAAAAAAAAAAATTATGAAGATTCATCATTTCAGTTAAAAATTCATCCCTTATGTCAAAAATTTAATAATATTATTGAAAAGGCCGTCTTTTTTTTCGAAAATTTAACTATTCAAGTTTTGGTTGAGAAATGATATTTTTTAGTTGAAAAATCAACTATTTGGTTGATAGTTAGATTCATTTTTTTATTCAAGATTAATTATTTCAGTTGTAATTTTATGTTTGATTAAAAACTCAACTATATTTAGTTAAAAATTTCTTCTTGGGCTTGGAAAATATTTTTTTTTAACTTAAAATTTAACTATTTGGTTGAATAGAATTTTTCGTTGGAATTTCATATTTTTGGGTTGAAAATTCAACTGTTTTGTGGAAGATTAATTTTTTTAAATTGAAAATTAATTTTTTTAAATTGAAGCTAACCATTCCAGTTTTGGTTGAAAATTCATTTTATTAGTTCAAAAATTTGACTGGTTTAAAATTAATCTACGTGGCTAAAAATGTATGTATTTTCTTTAAAAAAACTTTTTTTGGGTGGAAAACTAATATTTTTAACTTAAAATTTAACCACTTGGTAGAAAATTCAATTTTTTGTAAAAAAAATTCAACTTTTTTGCGGAAAATTTCTTCTTTTTGCTTGAAAATTCAATAAGTATTTTTTTTTTAATGAAAATTTAACTATTCCATTTTTGTTTGAAATGCGATCTATTTTACACTAAAAATGCAAGTATTTGGTTGAAAATTCATTTGATTTTTTTGTAGAAAAATTATTTTTTTGGTTGAAACCCCAACTATTTAGTTAAAAATTCATTTATTTTAAAAAAATTCAACTGTTTTGCGCATGATTCATTTTTTTAATAATTGAAAATTAATTTTTTCAAAATTAGAATTGAACGATTCCAATTTTTCTTACAAATTAATTTTTTTAATTAAAAAAATTGACTGCTTGGTTGAAAATTAAACTATGTGGCTAAAAATGTATGTATTTTGTTGAAAAATACTTTTTTGGGTTAAAAACTAATTTTTTAACATAAAATTGGACTATTTGGTATACAAATTAATTTTTTTTTTTATTCATCTTTTTAGATTAAAATTTAACTCTCTGGTTAAAAATTCATTTCTTGTGTGGAATGTGCAATATTTTCATTGGGAATGTTAGGAAATTGAAGCGTTTCAAATTGAATGTAATATGGTACCCACATTAATTTTATTTTAAAGAATATATTCACCAATTTCCCCTGTTAACTATACAGTTAAAAAAACTTTTTTTTCGCTCTTTCTTGTGAGTGGGGGGGGGGGGAGGGGGGTGTCAAAATACAAAATGTGTGTAGTCCAAAAATTAAAAAAATTTTAGGCCCTTTTATTTTGAATATAAAACTGAAAAACTGAACTATGTTCAGTTACTTTAAATAAAAAATAGATGTTTAAAAGAAATTATTCGAATTGTTCAAACGTCTAATTGGTCAAATTTAAATATTAAGAGTGATTTTGTAACTAAATTTAAAGTTTAAATAAATAACGAATGGCATTTCTAATCTCTATTTCTAGTTAAGTATTGGCAAGAATGATAAGCAAAAATTCAATTATCTTTGTCAGCTGTAAATTAGAAAATAGATTTAATTTATTTTTTTCATATCTTCACAGTAAATGCCAGTTGATAAATTTGATTTGATATGCATTTTTTATTCAGATTTCAGATATTTTATTTAAACAAAAAATTTATGAGTAGCAACTGTCGAATGTAAATTGAGGGCCCGGATCAAAGAACCGGTTATGAGTTTCTGTTTCTTTTTGTCATTTCAATTCATCCTTCTTTTTGATCCGGGCCCTCAATTCTTTGAGAGGTCGCAGTACCAGAAAACCAACAAAATCGGAATTTTTCAAGGATATGAAAAAACATTCTGTAAAATTGGAATCACGATTTAAAGATACAACAAAATATTATATTATTTGTTGTTAATTTTAGAGTTTTTAATTTGAGACCAAAAACGTTTGACTTGAAAAAGTTATCTAGTTTCCAGGAAGTAGATGTGGAAATAGACAATCTGAAAGTGACACTAACCACAAATCCGCTCGGCTGCGGATTGCGATAAAAAGGCGATCTTAATACGAAAATAAAAACTCACTCCCGAGATATTGAGTTTCTGAATCCGGGTAAGAGGGGTTTGATTAAAAAAGGCTACAATTTCATAGGTTTTTGAAAATCGATTTTTGGTAGCGATTAAAAATTGAATTTTCAATTATTTAACAAAATAAAAACTTGCTTCGAGAATAGGGGGACGTTGAAAAAATAACAAATGCTTGATATAAAAAATGTATTCTGTCCCGAGAAAATCAAGGGATGACTGAAAAATCCCGAAAAATAAAATTTCCGATAAATTAAAATTTCTGAATTGGAAAATTTCCAAATAATAAGGGACGACTGAAAAGTAAAAATAAAATAAAATTCCCGAAACTCTAAAATTCGCGAATAATAAATTTTCCGAATTGTAAAATTTCCGAATAATAAAATTCCTGAATAATAAAATTCCCGAATAATGAATTTCCCGAATCAGAAAATTCCCGAATATTAAAATTCCTAAATAATAAAATTCCCGAATCGGAAAATACCCGACTAGTAAAGTTTCCGAATCATAAAATTCCCAAATAATAAAATTACTGAATTCGAAAATTCTTGAATAATATTTAAAAAAATGTATTATTTTGGAATTTTATTATTCGGGAATTTTATTATTTTGGAATTTTATTATCCAGGAATTCTATTATTCGGGAATTTTAGTTTTTGGGATTTTTCAGTCGTGCCTAAAAAATAAAATTCCCGGCACTGAAAAATTCCCGAATGATAAAATTCCTGAATAATAAAATTTCCGCATAATGAATTTCCCGAATTAGAAAATTCCCGAATATTAAAATTCCTAAATAATAAATTTCCCGACTGATAAAATTACCGAATTGAGAAATACCCGACTAGTAAAGTTCCCGAATCTTACTGAATTCGAAAATTCTTGAATAATATTTAAAAAAATGTATTATGTTGGAATTTTATTATTCAGAAATTGTATCATTCATCATTTTAGTTTTCGGGATTTTTCAGTCGTGCCTAAAACATAAAATTCCCGGCAATGAAAAATTCCCGAATGATAATATTCCCGAATGATAAAATTCCTGAATAATAAAATTTCCGTATATTGCATTTCCCGAATTAGAAAATTCCTAAATAATAAATTTCCCGACTGATAAAATTACCGAATTAAAAAATACCCGACTAGTAAAGTTCCCGAATCATAAAATTCCCAAATAATAAAATTACTGAATTCGAAAATTCTTGAATAATATTGAAAAAAATGTATTATTTTGGAATTTTATTAGTCGGGAATTTTATTATTCGGGAATTTTATTATTTTGGAATTTTATTATTCAGGAATTCTATTATTCGGGAATTTTAATGTTCGGGATTTTTCAGTCGTGCCTAAAAAATGAAATTCCCGGCACTGAAAAATTCCTGAATGATAAAATTCCCGAATGATAAATTCCTGAATAATAAAATTTCCGTATAATGCATTTCCCGAATTAGAAAATTCCCGAATATTAAAATTCCTAAATCATAAAATTCCCAAATAATAAAATTACTGAATTCGAAAATTCTTGAATAATATTTAAAAAAATGTATTATTTTGGAATTTTGTTATTCAGGAATTGTATTATTTGTCATTTTAGTTTTTGGGATTTTTCAGTCGTGCCTAAAAAATAAAATTCCCGGCACTGAAAAATTCCC
>CAKNXH010081717.1:0-30803 GCA_932178445.1 Andricus quercusramuli
TTTCAGTCGTGCCTAAAAAATAAAATTCCCGGCACTGAAAAATTCCCAAATGATAAAATTCCTGAATAATAAAATTCCCGAATATTAAAATTCCCGAATTGGAAAATTTCCGAATAAAAAAGGATGACTGAAAAATCCAGGAAAGTGAAATTCCCGACACTGAAAAATTTCCGATTAATGAAATTCCCTACAGAAAATTACCGAATTATAAATTGTCCGAAATAGAAAATTCCCAATTTTAAATAATTACAATTCTTTCAAATAAATATTATTTATCGATTAAAAATACAATAATCAAATAGTTTTATCAATACAATATTTATTATCTAGAAATATAATTTGAAAAAAATATAACTTTAAATTGGAATGATAGTTTCAGGAACTTGAAACATTAGAATTTTTTTTCATTTTTCGGGAATTTTCCAATTTCGTAATATAATAAAGAAGTGAATTTATCATTAATAATATTATTCGGGAATTTGCCAATTAGGAAATTTCATTATTGTAGAATTTTATTATTCGAAAATTTCATTATTTTAGAATTTTATTATTCAAAAATTTCCCAATTTGGGAATTTTATTATTCAAAAATTTTATTATTCTGGGATTTTATTATTTTGGAATTTCATTATTCACGAATTTTATTATTCGGGAATATTAGTTTTCGGGATTTTTCAGTCTTTCCAAAATCAAAGTGATAAATATTATTATATAACATAACGATAATAATTTCAATAAATATTCATGCCGAAGACAAGAAAAATATTATTACAAATATCAATTATTACTATAAACCTGTTTTGATTTAGGATTCAGCTGTTTTGTTGAAAATTCATCTTTTTGGTTGATTCAACTTTTTTTTATTCAATTATTTTTTATTGAATATAAAAATCTTTTTTGTTGAAATATCTATTATTGCAATTTTTGTATGAGAATTCGTCTCTTTGATTGAAAATTGAACAATGTTTTGAAAATTATCATTTTTTTGGTTGAAAACTATTTTTTTACCTGCGACTTTAACTATTTCATTTCTGTTAAAAAAATTTAACTTTTTTAATATAAAATTAAACTATGAGGCTGAAAATGTATCTTTTTCAATTGAATGTTAAACTATTTGATTGAAAATTCATGTGTTTTTTTGAAAATTTGTGTTTATTGGCTAAACATTGATTTTTTTAAATGAAAATTTAACGATTCCATTTTTGTTTGAAAATTCATTTTTTTAGTTGAATATTCTGCAATTTGGTTGAAAATTCAACAATGTATTTGGAATTTTTTCTCCCTTGTTTTAAACATATTTCTTGGCTGAAAATTTAATTGTTTATTGAAAAATCGTTATTTTGGTAGATAATTAATTTGTTCTGGTCGAGGATCCAACTATTTTGTTAAAAATTCGTCTTTGGGGTTGATTCAACTGTTTTTTAATTAAAATTAAGATTGTTTTTAGCTTAAACATCAACTATTGCATTTTTAGATAAAAATGAATCATTTTTGGTTGAAAATTCAGCTTCTCAATTGAAATTTAACTTTTATTTTAGAAAATTAGATTTGTTTTTGATTAAAAATTAATTTTTGAAAATATCAATTCAACTATTTCATTTCTGATTAAAAGTGTCTCTTCAATTAAAAAATTGAACTATTTGTTCGAAAATGTATCTTTTTTAGTTAATTATTCAACTTTTGGTTTAAGATTCATGTATTTTCTTGGAAATTAATATTCTGGTTGAAAATTCATCTTCCTGGTTGAAAATTTAACTACTTCGTTAAAAATTCGTTGTTTGTTGTTAAATATCAATTTTTGCAACTAAGAATTTAACTATACCATTTTTTGTTCAAAATTGATCTTTGTTGGTTAGAAATTTAACTTTTTTATTGAAAATCTATTTTTTAGTCGCAAATTGCAATAACTTTTATGGTGCTATCAACTATTACATTTTTGGTTAAAAAAATAAGTTCTTTTGTTGAAAAATTAAGCGTTCTTTTGATAATTATTGTTTTTTTGGGTAAACATTATTTTCTTAAACTGAAAATTCAACTATTCCTTTCAGACTTAAAATTCTATCTTTTTAAATTAAAAATTAAACTATTTGGTTAAAAATGTATCTTCTTGGTTGAAAATGCATCTTTTCGGTTGAAAAACAATAATTTTTTTAAACTAAGAATTTAAGTGTCCCATTTTTGGTTGAAAATTTATCTTTATTAGATAAATTTCAAGTTTATAGTAAAAAATCTATTTTTTTAATTGAATGTTCAATTATTGGACAATATTCTTTTTTGATGAATTCAACTATTTTTCATTTCGAATTAAAATTATTTTTGTTTCAAATATCAACTATCACACTTTTTCTTGAGAATTATTCCTTTTTGTTTGAAAATTAAACTATTTTGTTTATTTGTTTATATTGGTAGAAAATTCATTTTTTTAACTGAAAATTTAACTACACTAAATAAAGAATCTTCATTTTAGTTGAAAATTAATTTTTTTTTTTTTTAAATGCATCTACTTGGTTGAAAATTTATTTATTTTCATAGAAATTTTCAACTATGTGGTTGCAAATTGAATTATTTTGTTGAAAAAATATCTTTTTGGTTGAAAATTATTTTTTTTTTTGGTTGAAGATTATTATTTTTTGGTTGAAGATTCAACTATTTTGTTGAAAATTAATCTGTTTAGTTGATTCGACTGCTTTTTAAATTGAATATTAAAATCCTTTTTGTTCAAATATCAACTATATCGTTTTTTTTAAATTAATCTCTGGTTGAAAATTTAACCATTTTTTCAATTAGTTTTTTTGAGGTAAACAATAATTTTTAAACTGAAAATTCAACTATTCCATTTTTGTTAAAAATTTTGGTTGAAAGTTGAAGTGCTTTTTTTAAAATTCATTTTTTTATTGTTGAAGATTTAACTATTTTGTTGAATTCTTAACTATTTGGTTGTTTAATTTTTTCCTACAGTTTTCGTTGATAATTAAATTTTTTAAATTGAAAATTAACTCGTCGGTTGAAAATTGAAGTCGTTTTTAAAAAAATCATTCAAATTGTTGTTAAAAATTTAACTAATTCGTTGAATATTCAACTATTTGGTTGAAAACTAGCCTTTTTTCTTGAATTCAATTTTTCATTTTAAGTTAAAATAATTTTTAATTGAAACATTAACTATGACTATGTTATTTTTTTCGTTGATAATTGACTATTTTTTTTTAAATTTATTTATTTCACTTAAAAAAGATTTTTAAACAGAAAATTCAACTATTCCATTTTAGGTTGAAAATTGATCTTTTTTGTTTAAAAATTTAACTATTTGTTTGCAAATTGATTTTATTGAGTTAAAAATGCATGTATTTTGTTAAAAGTGCAACGTTCTCTAAAGTTAATTATAAATAAGTAAATTAAATTAATTTCCAGAGCCATAGAAGTTTATATCTCAATGAATCATTTATTTCTAACGGGGAGTGGTAAACTGCAGATTATGAATGATAGCAACCTAGAAGAAATATTATTTTAGAAAAAATCACTTTATCTCGTCTCAAATGTCGTTTTTATTCTTCACTTATTTTGAATTCCGAAACGTCTGGTGGCTCATGAGACGTACAGCAAGTCCCTCAGGAACCAAATCCGCCCCCGAAACGCCTCCCTATGAGCGTCGATATCACTCATCTACCAGACAGCCATGGCCTGTCAAAACACATTATACAAATCTTTTACATCAATTTAACGGACTTTACATTCCTAATGCAGTTTTCACCCAAAATCTCAAATTTCACCATCTTGAGTACAAACTTCCGATTTTAAAATGCAATTTAATTTTTTTTTAAATCCCCTTTTACCCCTTTGAATCTATCTATACTATCTTTCTATCTATCTTTACTATCTTTCTATCTATCTTCATTTTAAATTTAAAAAAAGTTGAATTCATCAACAAAATATGACTTTTTAAACCATTTTTTAAATTTTTATGCCAAAAAAAAAAATTTTCTAATAAAAAAAGTTGAATTTTCAACCCTAAAATATTTATTGTCAAGAAAATTAATTTGTAACTGAACAGTTAAATTTCTAAACAAAAAAGACAAATTTTTAACGTTCTAGTTACACTTTCAACCAAAGAAATGATTTTCAACAAAAAAGATGAATCTTCAACCAAGAAAATGAATTTTGAAGCCAAAAAGAAGAATTTTCTGATAAAATGTTGATTTTTCAACAAAATAATTACATTTACAAACCCATTTTAATTTTCAACTAAATAGGTTAATTTTTAACCGAAAAAGACGAATCTTCAACATAATCGTTACATTTTCAACCAAAGAGATGATTTTTAACTGAAATTATGGATCTTACAAACAACATGAATTTACAAGCTGAAAAGACGAATTTTCTACAACATTTTTGAGTTTTAACCAAAAAGGAAGAATCATCCACAAAATTTTAACCAATTAATTGAATTCATTAAAAAAAGTAGAATTTTCAACAAAATAGTTGAGTTTGAATGAAAAATATAAATCCTTTACCAAAATATAATATTTGATATTTTAAGCAAGAAATATTTTCATTTTAAATAAAAATAGTTGAATTCATCAACAGAATACGACTTTTCAACAAAATAGTTGATTTTTCAACCGAACTGTTGAATTTTCAAATTAAAAATTCCAAATTTTCTGCAAAAGCAGTTGAATTTTCAATTCTAAAATATGAATTTTCAACGAAAAATTTAATTTTCAACTAATCGTTACATTTTCAACCAAAGAGAAGATTTTCAACTAAAATTATGAATCTTAAAAAAAAATTAATTTTCAAGCTGAAAAGACAAATTTTTTACAAAAATGTGGAGTATTAACCAAAAAGGTAGAATTTTTCACAAAATTTTAACCAATTAATTGAATTCATACAAAAACGCAGAATTTTCAACAAAATAGTTGAGTTTTCAATAAAAAAAGATGAATCCTCAACCCAAAATGTAATATTTGATATTTTACCCAAAAATATTTTCATTTAAAATAAACAATAGTTGATTTTTGAACCAAATTGTTAAATTTTTAATCCAAAAATACGAATTTTCTGAAGGAGAAAAAACATTTGAATTTCCAACCCTGAAATATGAATGTTTGTTTAAAAAATCAACTATTTTGTTGCAAATTCGTATTTTTTTACGATGAGTTGAACTGTTTATTATTGAAAATAAAAATATTTTTTGGTTCAAATATCAACTATTACATTCTTTGTAGAGAATTTTTCTTCTTGGTTGAAAATTTAGCTGTTAGGTTAACTACTTTGTTAATTTTTTTTTGAAGATTCATCCTTTTACCTAGTCCTCTTTCCCCTTATTCCCTCTTTTTTTCATAAGATCCCTTAAAAGAACTGAAATCGAGAATTTTTTAACTTATTCAAATTCAACTGTTGTAAAATTCATAATTTCAGTCGAAAATTCATCTCTTTGGTTGCAAATTTGACTATTTTGTTTAAAATTACTTGTTTTGTTTGTTGATAATTATTTTCTTTTACTGAAAAATATCTTTGTCATTTTTGGTTGTAAATTTATATTGTTTAGTTGAAAATTAAATTATTTTGTTGAAAATTCAACTTCTCAATTTAGAATTGTACTATTTGCTTGAAAATGCATCTGTTTTTGGTTTAATTGTAATCTTTTGTTTAAAAACTGGACCATTTGGTTGAAAATCATCATTGTAGGTTGAAAATTCAATTGAACTAATTGGTTGAAAATTCATCTTATCGGGTAAGAAATTCAAGTATTTGGTTAAAAATTTAAAATTTTATTAAAAATTTGACTCTTCAGCTACAAATTCAACCATCAAGTTGAAAATCCAATTGTTTCGTTGAAAATATTAAAAATATAATTAATTTATTGAAAATTGAAGTATTCTTTAAAAAAATAAACTATTTTGTTCAAAATTTAATAAATTTAATAAATATTCGTCGATTTAGACAGTAAATGCGTCTCTTGAATTGAAAATTAAACTTTTGGTAATGAAAATGCAACTGTCTCCTAAAAAAAATTAATTAATTTCGTTGGTAATGAAACTCTTTTTGATTGAAGTTCATTCTTTTTTGTTTTAAAATTCGACAATTTGGTTGAAAATTCATCTTTGTAGTTAGAAAATTTAAATATTTGACTAAAAATTCAACTATTTGGATGAAAATTCCTCTCTTTTGCTTTAAAGTGCAACTATTTGATCGTAAATACAACTATTTAGTTGAAAATAATTTATTTTTCGCGGGTAAGAAATTCAAGTATTTGGTTAAAAATTAACCATATTATTAAAAATTCGACCCTTTGGCTAAAAAATCAACTATCAAGTTGAAAATTCAATTATTTCGTTGAAAAATTGAAGTGTTTGATTAATAATGTTTAAAATTTAATTATTTTGTTCAAAATTGAAGTATTTCGTGAAAAATTTAACTATTTTGTTCAAAATTTAATAAATGTTCGTCTGTTTAGACAGCAAATTCGTCGTTTGAATTGAAAATTCATCTTTTGTTAATATAAGTGCAATTGTCTTCTACAGAAATTAATTTATTTCGTGGTAACGCTGTTTTTGGTTTAAGTAGATTTTTTTTGTTCTAAAATTCGACAATTTAGTTGAAAATTCATCTTTGTAGTTAGAAAATTTAAATATTTGGCTGAAAATTCAACTGTTTTGTTGAAATTTTTATTATTCTTTGGAAAATTCAAGTATTTGGTTAAAAATTAAGCTATATTATTAACAATTTATTTATTTTGTTGAAAATTGAAATATTTTGGTTGAAAATTCAATAATTTGATAATTATTAAACTATTTTATTCAAAATTTAACTATTTTGTTGAAACTTCAACTATGTTTTGTTGGAAATTCTTAATTTTGAATCGAAAGTTGATCTTTTACCGTAGAAAAGTTATCCTTTTTGGTGAAAATAATTAAATGCATTTAAAATTGGTTTATTTTGTTTATTAAAGATTCTATGCTAAAAATATTACAGGATTGACATGGTGGTCTTCGAACAGGAATGGTAAGGGAAAAATCAAGGAATTTTGGAAATTAAATTTCTGGGCCATACTGAAAAAAATTACTTTGCTTTTGAGTTAATTTTCAACCAATAATGATTTAAATTTAAAATAAAAAATAGTTGACTTCAATAAAAAAATACTGGTCTGCAACAAATAGTTTAAAATTCAACGAATTGGTTAAATTTTTAACAACAAAAAAATGAATTTTCAGAAAAGAACTTCAACTTTCAACCAAAATTATTAATAATAATAGAATAGCTAAATTTTTGGCTAAAAAATTAATGTTTACCCCAAAAAAACTAATTAGAAAAAATGGTTAAATTTTCAAACAAAGAGATTAATTTTCAACAAAAAACGATATAGTTGATATTTGAAACAAAAGGATTTCAATTTTAAATTAAAAAACAGTTGAAACAACCGAAGAGATTATTTATCAACAAAATAGTTGAATGTTCTACTTAAAAAAGATACATTTTCAACCAAATTTTTGAATTTTCAAATAAATGGTTGAATTTTCAATCAAATTCAATGTTCAACTAAATATTGGAATTTTTAACCTCAATTTGTGAAGTTACTGATATTTCAACTAAAAATATTAATGATACTTATATTAATATACATTTTCCACAAAAAAATCAATTTTTAACCAAGCAGTTGAATCTTCTACTAAAAAAATTTTCACTTTTAAATAAAAAATTTAATTTATCCAAAAAAGACGATTTAAAAAGAAAAGTTACATTTTCAACTGAAGGGATAAATTTTCAATTAGAATGATGAATTTTCTAAAAAAGTGACTTTTTTCAAAAAGTAGTTCAACTTTCAAACAAGTAGTTGAATTTTCATCCAAACAAGGATAATTCGCCATAAAAGATTCAATAGTTGATATTTCAACCAAAAGAAGATTTTAATTTTAAATAAAAAACGGTTAAAGTTATTTAACAACACAAATTTTTAACAAAATTTTTGAATTTTCAATCATAAAATATTTTTGAACCAAATATTCTAATTTTTAATTAAATATTTAAATTTTCAATTAAATATTTGAAATTTCAATTAAATTGTTGAATTTTTAACCCAAACAGACGAATTTTGAACAAAGTATATTTTTCGTCACACAAAGGTTTTCGAGTCAAAATAAATGAAAAATTAAAAAAAAAAATGTTGAACTTTCAAGGCAAACGAGGAAATTTCTATAAAAACAGTTAAATTTTCAATCCTCAAATATGAATTTTCAGCCAAATTGTTGAATTATCTACCAAAATATTTGAAGTTTTAATGAAGCAGTTGAAATTTCAACCAAAAAAGGTATTATTTTTTAATGAAAAATAATTGACGTGATCCCCCAAAAAAAAGAACTCTAACAAAATATATGATTTTTAGACCCAAAAAGATTTTACCGTCAAGAAAGAAAAAAATTTAACCAAATTGTTGAATTTTCAAGCGAAAAAGACGAATTTTCTACAAAACAGTTGAATTTTTAACTCGAAAATATGAATTGTCAATCAAACATCCGAATTTTTAATTAGTATTTTAATTTTCAATTAAATATTTGAATTTTCAATTAAACATTTGAATTTTCAATTAAAAATACAAATTTTTATTTAAATATTTGAAATTTCAATTGAATATTTGAGTTTTCAATTAAACGTTAAACATGAGTTAAATTTTCCATCCGAAAATTTGAACTTTCAACCGAGAATTTTCAACCAAGACGAATTTTTAATTAATATTTGCATTTTCAACTAAATATTTGAATTTTTAATTAATATTTGAATTTTCAATTAAACATTTGAATTTTTAATTGAATATTTGAATATTCAATTGAATATTTGAATTTTCAATTGAATATTTGAATTTTCAATTAAATATTTGAATTTTCAATCAAATATTTGTAATTTTAATTAAATTGTTGAATTTGTAACCCAAACAGACGAATTTTTAACAAAGTAGTTTATTTTTCGAAGCAAAAAAACTGCTAATCCGAATCAGTTAAACATAGCAGTTAATCAGCGAAATTTCACTGATAAACAGTTAAATTTGTTTAAATTCAGGCATTTTTGATGAAATTGAGAACCACTGGTGGAAGGTGTACAATGATTGAGGGAAGTGAACTGAGAAAAGTGCAAGGCATTTAAATAACAATCTGCCCTGCGATATTTTATGGGTTCCATAAGGAAACGTCGCGACTTGTGATTGTTCCGCATGTAACCTAGGGACGTAACGGGTGGCTTATTCTGCATTAGAATGTACTTTATGGCGTAATTTTTATTGCAAATTTAATCGATTTTTCAATATTTATATCAAATAAATTCACTGAAATCAAGTCTCCTACATTTTGTTTGAGCTTACTTTCGTCTTGAGAGAACACTCTAAATTAAAATCAGTCAAAATGTGACTG
This sequence comes from Andricus quercusramuli, assembly GCA_932178445.1. Classification (NCBI taxonomy): domain Eukaryota; kingdom Metazoa; phylum Arthropoda; class Insecta; order Hymenoptera; family Cynipidae; genus Andricus; species Andricus quercusramuli. Next base: position 9,398 of record CAKNXH010081717.1, read on the forward strand.
ATTAAATTAATCAAGTATTTTTTGACTGAAAAATAAGTCATTTCTACTGTCTGATATTTTAACAGATTAATCAGTCAATATTGTTAACTGAATTAGTCATTTCAAATTACTGAATCAATCAGTCACTTCAAACGACTGAATCAATCAGTCAATTGAGACGACTGAATTCATAAGTTATTTTAAATGACTGACTTAATCAGCTATTGAAAGTGACTGAATCTATCTATCAGTCACTTGCGACGACTGGATTAATCAGTCACTACAAAGGATTGACTGAATCAGTCACTTCAAATGACTGACTAAATCAGTCACTTCAAATGACTGCATCAATCAGTCACTTCAAAAGTCTGAATTATTCAGTCAGTTCAAATGACTGAATCAATCATTCTCTTCAAATGACTGTAGCAATCAGTCACTCCAGATAACTGAATCAATAAGTCATTTCAAATAACTGAATAAATCAATCACTCTAAGCGACTCATTAATTCAGTCATTTGAAGTGACTGATTGATTTAGTCATTTGAAGTCACTGATTGATTCAGTTATCTGAAGTGACTGATTTATTCATACATGTGAAGTGACTGATGTATGCAGTCATTTAAAGTGACTGATTTATTCAGTCACTTAGAGTGATTGATTTATTCAGTCACTTAGAGTGATTGATTTATTCAGTTATTTGAAGTGACTTATTGATTCAGTTATCTGAAGTGACTGATTGATACAGTCATTTGAAGAGAATAATTGATTCAGTTATTTGAACTGACTGAATAATTCAGACTTTTGAAGTGACTGATTGATTTAGTCATTTGAAGTCTGAATAAATCAGTCACTTTAAATGACTGCATACATCAGTCACTTCACATGTATGAATAAATCAGTCACTTCAGATAACTGAATCAATCAGTGACTTCAAATGACTAAATCAATCAGTCACTTCAAAAGTCTGAATTATTCAGTCAGTTCAAATGACTGAATCAATTATTCTCTTCAAATGACTGTATCAATCAGTCACTTCAGATAACTGAATCAATAAGTCACTTCAAATAACTGAATAAATCAATCACTCTCAGTGACTGAATAAGTCAATCACTCTAAGTGACTGAATAAATCAGTCACTTGCGACGATTGGATTAATCAGTCACTTCAAAGGACTGACTAAATCAGTCACTTCAAATGACTGACTAAATCAGTCACTTCAAATGACTGCATCAATCAGTCACTTCAAAAGTCTGAATTATTCAGTCAGTTCAAATGACTGAATCAATTATTCTCTTCAAATGACTGTAGCAATCAGTCACTTCAGATAACTGAATCAATAAGTCATTTCAAATAACTGAATAAATCAATCACTCTAAGTGACTGAATAAATCAGTCACTTTAAATGACTGCATACTGAATAAATCAGGCACTTCGAATGACTGATTCATCTGTTGTATTTTAACAATTTTGTCAAAAAGTCATCCGTTTTGGGTAAAAATTCGTCTTTTTGGATTGAGAATTTAATTTTTTTCGTAGAAAATTATTTCTTGGTTAAAAATTCATATTTTGTTCGTGAAAAGTCAACAAAAATCTTTTTTAACAGAAAATTCAACTATTTTTTTAAAATTTATCTTTTCGATTTATAAATTCATCCGCTTTGGTAGAAATTTTGTTTTTCAGTGAAAATGCAACTTTTTGGTTAAAAAATCTTCAGTTGAAAATTCATCTCTTTGGTTGAAAGTTGAACTATTTTTTTTGAAAGTTAATCTTTTTTAATCGAAAATTCAACTAGTTGCGGGTAAAAGTTAAACTACATTGTTCAAAATTTATTTTTCTGATTGAAGGCTTATCGTCTTTGTTCAAAAATTTAACTTTTTTTAGTGGAAAAGTCTTTTTTTTTTTAAATTATTTTTTTAACTGAAAATGTAACTTCCCCATTTTTTAAAGATTGATCTTTTTTAGTTGAAAATTCTTCTTTTTTGGTAAAAAATAATAATTTTCTTGGTTTAAAATTTCATTTTTGTTGGGTAAGAATGCATTAGTTCTGTGGAAAAATACTTTGTTGCTGAAGTCATATTTTTTGTTTGTAAATTCAATTTTGGTGGAGAAAATTCGTCTTCTGGCTTGAAGGTTCAACAATTTAGGTAAAATTTTATTTCTTTAGTGAAAAATCTTGATTTGTTGAAAATTCCTCTTTGTGGTTTTAAAAAACGTTTTTTTTTGGTTTAAATTTCATGTTTTTTTATTGAAATATAAACTATGACACTTTTTGTTGGGAAGTTATATTTTTAGGTTGAAAATTCAACTTTTATGTTAAAAATTCAATCATTTCGTTGAAAATTCAAGTATTTTGTTCAAAACTCATCTTTTATAGTAGGAAAGACATTTTTTTGTTTAAAATAAATTAATAAATTTGAAAATTTTTAATTTGTGTCTTAAATACTGTCTTATTCCGTTTATGAAATTTTTTCGAATATAAGATGACCTAATAAATTAATCGTCTAATTGTTACTATTGTTTTATTTCAATAAAGACATTTTAAATTATAAAAGTGAAAACCACGTGACTTTTTAATATATATAAAAAATAACAGAGTTTAATCATAAAATGTCACCTACTCATGAAAGAAAACACCGTTGAGCAAGTAACGGAATGGTTTTTATAATTTTTCTTCACTCCGAAACTGGTTTTAACGCACGTACGGGAATGACGTTTTTGTTGTCAAAATGCACTTTTCAGTTTTAATATCAGATTCACAAAAAAAAGAGTTAATATTTCAAGCTCAATTTTATAGAATCTTGTATTAAACGATACGCTTAATATTTCTGCATTTATTACTCAACTGTAACTACAATATTTTATTTGAAAAAAAGACGTACGGTAATGACGTCTGAAATGACAAAAATCGAGGAACAGACTTTAAGGTTTTTACAATTTTATTAATTTGACTTAAAAAATGTGCATAAATCAAATTAATGTTTATCTAAAGTATACAAACTTGATTCGTTTAGCATTTTTCAGGTTACTGTCTAAAAAAAAAGGAGAAAATCAGTTTATCCTTGTGCAAAGTGAGGACGGGACGCCGTACGGTAATGACGATTGGGGTGTTCTTATATTAAATTAAAGTAAATAGAAACAGAAATGAAAAAAATAACTGACCATTTTGCAGAGGATGATAATAAGTATTTCTTGAATTAAAAAAATATCAGTACGAATTTCTAAGTTAATGTTATATTACTGGGACTTCAAGTTTGCCTTTAATTTGAAAATTACCCAAAAATAGTTTTAGTTGTCTGTAGTTTTTTGTGCAAATTTTGCCACCATGGTAGAAGAAATATAAAAGATGGTTCTGATTAAAGTTAAAATCCTCATTGGATTAGTTTTTAAAAAATTGAAAAAGATTTGAAAATTATCAAAAATGAAAAAAAAATCGTGTCTGCGTTTTTTTTTTCTTTTTTCATCTATTTTTTTTTCAATATGCTGTACACATCTCGTAAAACAATACCAGCTCACTCGAAGACTTATGCTCCAGCATGAAACTTTCGCGCGAATTGCGCGCGTGCGCAGCGATTTGAATGCAAATACACGCGTGAAGGACGCACACATTATTTTTGCATTGCGTACTTGATATATTTGCAATTTACAGCCACTCTACTCTTCTGTGAGCTTATGCCATCTGTGACTTCCTTGAGGTACTTCATACTGATTACAAATCACTTTTTCTTTTTTTTTTCTTTATTTATTTCTTAATTCACTCTTTATCTATATCCCCTTCCTGGCCAGAATATTCGTTGAATTTTGTAAACAAAATATATTTTCACGAGGAGAGATAAAATATTTTTGTTCATACAACTCGTAATAATGTTGTGCAGAAAATTTTATTTAGAGTGAAAATATCCTATCTAATGAAATTAATTTTCTTGTAGGAAAGGGAAAAAAATTAACAATAAAGTATAACTTTCTACAATTAAAAAATTTGTATAACTTTCCAATAACACATAATAAATAATTAAATAAATAAATAAATAAATAAATAAATAAATATATATCAGAATGAATATAATTTATAATTAATTTTTTGAATTAATTATAATTCATAATAATTTATATATATAAAAAATATATATATTTAATAACTTTTCTTACTTTTTTATAAGAATCTACAAGGTATAATAGAAAACTACAGGATTAACTTTTTTTTTAATTTCGGTGTTTGACAATAATGATAAAAATAATAATAATAAATAAAAAAAAAAAATAATATCGGGGAAAAATCGTTAGTGCCAGCAAACAAAAATTACCAGTACCGACAATTCTGTAAAATTAAAAAAAATTGCCTTCAAATCTTCCAGACTCTTTTCTTTGAAATCTTTTTAAATATTGTCTTAAATTTTAAAACTTTTAATTTTACGTAAATTATTGTAGAAAATGACAGAAAAATATAAATTTTCCCGAACAATACTTCTAGAATCCGCATCAACATTTCGAGTTGTACTTTACTTTCAATTTTTGTAAGAATTGAATATTTAATTGATAATATTTAATATAATTTTTTTTTAATTTGATAAACAAATTTTATTTAAAAATTTAAATATTCATAATATTTATAATAATAGAGAATATATAAAAAGATTTCAAAAGATTAAAAAAAAAAGAGTCTGGAAGGTTTGAAGGCAATATTTTTAATTTTGCAGGATTGGCGGTACTGGTAATTTCTGTTTGACGGTACAAACGATTTTTGATCGTTATTATTATTTTTTTATTTTATCTATTATTATTATTTTTTTTTTAAGAAACTAAAATTGAAAAAATTATATACTCTTACCAAGAATTTTTTCCATTATAATAAATCACATTGAACTGTAGTTCAATCTATAATATTACATTTTTAACCATTTAATTGAAAACATTTTAATTAAGGATGACATTTTTTGGAATATTCAGTGATATCTTACTTTTTTATTAAAAATGAGCTATTATAAATCAATTATTAAAAACTAAATTATTTTAAACTGAAATATTTAAAATAGAAAGCCTTGAATCGCTAATATTTCAGTGTTAAATTTAAACTTTGAACGTTACAATTTTAATTTTTCTGTTTAACAAATTTTAAATAAATTTGAGTGAAATTATTGAATTTTGATGCATAAATAACAATTGAACAATTACAAATTTAGAAAAAATACAAGTTTTGAGAGAATCCGACCTTAATATTTAAAACTGGAAAATATTGTGAAAAATAACAAAAATAAATGTAGATTTCTGAAGTTTTCGAAATAAAATTTTGAAGCTTTTCCATGATCTCTAAAGGTTTAAAGAAAATGAAAAAAAATTCTTCAATTTGCTGGAAAAACTTAAAAATTTAAAAAGATTTAAAACTAACTTTTTTGATGATTGAATGACAATTGAACAATTATTAGCCCGGAAAATAATTGAGCAAGTTAAAAATATATTTAAAAGTTTTAAAAAGATTCCAAAATAATTTAAAACGTGAAAAGATTTAAAACCATTTAATTCCGCTTAAAAAATTAATTTAAAATGAATATTTAATAAGATTGCCAACATTTTCAAAAAAGAATCTGGATGATTTTAAGGTAGTTTTTTTTTACTTTTGCAGGATTTTCAATGAATTGTAGTGAACATTTATTTTTCAAGATAATAATATTATTATTAGATTCCTAGCGATTTTTTAAAATTATTTCTTTTTAACAATTTTTTAAGAGAATATTCAAAAAGACTTTAAAACAATTTGAAACAAACTTTAATGTATGAATTAATGTTCCTAACTCAAAATTGCTTCCAAATTTTTGATTTGAAATCTTCAAAAATCCACAGTTTGTTTCAAATAAATTTTTTTATATACTTTCAAAATTTCTAAATACCTCTTAAACCAATTCGAATTTGAAATTTTTAAAAATCTTTTCAAATATTTTGTTTAAATTGGTTTTTTAAAAATAATTAAAATTTTAAAAAATCTTCATTTTTGAAAAAAAATCCATTTTGCAATATTGAAAAATTTTATGAAAAATTCGAGTTGGTTGAAGAGCCATTTACAAGTTTCGAAAGGATACAAATCAATTTTATTTTAAACAATGTGTAGATTTTTGAAGATGTTTGAACAAAAAATTTATTTTTAAGAATATTGAAAGGTTTAAAGAGAATAAAAAAATTGTTATATTTCTGAAAAAAACATTTATGATATTTTGATTTACAACATTTACTTGAAGAAAATATTCAAACATATTTAAAAACATTACAAAAGATTTCGAAAATGGTAAAAAAGGAATCCGGAAGATTTTAGGACAATTTTAGTCAGTTCAAAAGGTATTTTGGAATATAAGAAGTTTTGAAAAGAATAAAAATATTCTAAAACTTAGGAAGATTTTCGAAAATTTATAAAATGTTTTGAAATTATTTCCAGGCGTCAAAAATTCCTAAATATCTATGAGACCGACACAAAATTTTTCCTGAAATTTTTTAAAATTCTGTAAAATGAAATTCTTAGACATTTTCTACATACTGTTTCGATTCAAAAGAAATAGTTGTTTGGAAATTTCATTTTTTATCAAACATTTTCCCCTTCAAACTATAATTTGTCTGAAAAAATTTTTCTTCCTTGACTAAAAAATCTTTTTTGGTCGAAATTTAATAATTATGTTAAAAATTCGTCTTTTTGGTTTGAAAGTTGGTGGAAATCTAATTTTTTTCAAATTGTATAATTACAGCTATTTTGTTTGAAATTAAAATCTTGCTCGGTTTTGAGAACTCAACTATTTTAATAAAAATTCACTTATTTGGTTAAAAATTAAAATATTTTTTTAAAAATAAATGTTTGGTACACGTGTTGAAAAGTACCTTTTTTGTTGACAATTTCTATTTTGCGATAAAAAAGTAAACTGTTTTGTAGAAAATTCGTCTCTTTTGCGAAATATTTAATCTTCTTTGGACAGAAGTACAAGTGGTTGACATTTAATTTTCCTTAATTTATGATTGATGATTAAATTATCCAAACTGTTATATTTTCATCTAGAAAGGTCAATTTTCAACCAAAAATGGAATAGTTAAATTTTGAATTAAAAAAATTAATTTAAAAAAAGGTTTGAAAAAAAGTTTAATTTTTAACAAGATAGTTAAGTTTGTTACCAAAGAGATGAATTTTAAACTAAAATTATGAATCTACATGAGAAAAAAGCATTATCAACAAAGCAGTTCAACTTTCAACCAAAAATATGAATTTTCAACCAAGAAGATTAATTTTCTACAAAAAAGCAAATTTTCAACAAAACACTAAAAATTTCAACTAAAAAAGATTAATTTCCAAACAAAAAAAAACAAGTATTTAACAAAATACATCAAATTCGAACCAACTAGTTGAATATGCAACTATAATAAGATCAATCTTCAAACAAAAGTAGAATTAGATAAATTTTTAATTAACAAAATTAATTTTCTACAACAAAAAAAATAATAATTTTACAACAAAATAGTTAAATTGTCAAGCAGAGTCAAATATTAAATTATAAAGGATCAATTTTGAATCAAAAATAGTATAGTTGAATTGTCAGATAAAAAAATTAATTTTACATAAAAAAAAACAAATTGTCAACAAAATAGTTCAATTGTCGACCGTAGAAATGGGTTTTCAATGAATATGATTAATCTTTGACCGAAAAAATGAACTTTTAAAAAAATAGTTTATTTTCAATTAAGTAGTTGAATTTTCAACCAAAAAGATGAATTCCCGACGAGAAAATTAATATTCGCTATTTGAAAGATATTTCAATTTCAAATGAAAAACAGTTCATATTTCAACTAAATTTTTTTAAATTTTAAGTCAAAAGCAGGAGAATTCTAAAAAAAAACATAAATTTAAAAAAACTTGAATCCTCAAACAAATTATTGAATTTTTAACTAAAAAGATCAATTTTTCACCAAACATGATTTCGAATGAAGAAAGAAAAATAATTTTTTTTAAATAGTTCAATTTGCACAAAAATGATGAATTTTCAACTGAAATTTCTAATCTTTAACCAAACAGATGAATTTTTAACCAAGAAGATTAATTTTCTACAAAAAAGCGAATTTTCAACAAAAAACTAAAAATTTCAATAAAAAAGTCAAATTTTCAACTAAACAAAATTAATTTCCAACCCACAAAAACAAATTTTTAACAAAATAATCAAATTTGAACCAAACAGTTGAATATAGAAATATAATAAGATCAATCTTCAAACTAAAGTAGAATTAGTTAAATTTTCAATTAACAAAATTAATTTTCAACAAAAAAACTACTTTTTGAACAAAATAGTTAAATTGTCAAGCAGAGTTAAATTTTCAACTAAAAAGGATCAATTTTCCACCATTTCAATTAAAAAGATCAATCTCTGACCGAAAAAATGAATTTTTAACAAAATAGTAACTTTTAATTAAGTAGTTGAATTTTCAACCAAAAAGATGAATTCTCGATGAAAAAATTAATAGTTGCTATTTTAAACAACAAATATTTTAATTTCAAATCAAAAAGAGTTGATACTTCAACTGAAAATATTTTTAATTTCAAGTCAAAAGCAGGGGAATTCTTCCAAAAATCATAAATTAAAAAAACTTCAATCCTCAAAGAAATTATTGAATTTTCAACGAGAAAAGATTAAATTTTCACCCAACATGATTTTTAATCAAAAAAGAAAAAAAATTTTACAAAAAATAATTCAATTTGCACAAAAATAATGAGTTTTTAACTAAAATTTTTAATCTTCAACGATACAGATGAATTTTAAACCAAAAATATGAATTGTCAACCAAGAAGATTAATTTCCTACAAATAAGCGAATTTTCAACAAAACACTAAAAATTTCGACGAAAAAGACCAATTTTCAACTAAAAAAGATTAATTTCCAACGAAAAAACCAATTTTTAACAAAATACATCAAATTTGAACCAAATAGTTGAATATGCAACTATAATAAGAGCAATCTTTAAACAAAATTAGAATTAGTTAAATTTTCATAAAACAAAATTAATTTTCAACAAAAAAAAACACTAATTTCTGAACAATATAGTTAAATTGCCAAGCAGAGTTAAATTTTCACTTTAAAAAATTTATTTAAAAAAAAAACGAATTTCTAACAGAATAGTTTAATTGTCGATCAAAAAGAGCTCATATTTCAAAATGTTTTTAATTTCAAGCCAAAAGCAGGGGAATTCTACCAAGAACCATAAATTTAAAAAAAACTTGAATGCTCAAACAAATAATTGCATTTTATAAAAAAAAGATCAATTTTTCACGAAACATGATTTTTAATCAAAAAAGAAAAATAATTTTTAAAAAACAGTTCAATTTGCACAAAAATGATAAATTTTCAACTGAAATTTTTAATTTTCAACCAAAAAGATGGTTTTCCAACCAAAAAGATTGATTTTCTACCAATAATGATACATTGATCGAATCAGTAATGTCCTTTGACAGAATCAGTAATTTTGAATGATATAAACTGCAGCTTTTATTGATGAAATCAGTCATTTTGTATAACGTAATATCAGAAACTTTCATTAATTAAATTACTAATTTTGAATCATATAACCAGTAACTTTCATTAATTAAATCAGTGATTTTCATTGATCTAATCCGTAAAATTCAATGCGTTTTGCAGTCATTTACGGTCGATTTTAATCATTCATTAAAATGTAGGAATGAATAGAAATAGCAGAAAAATCAATGACTTCTATTCACTGAAAATCAATCATTTCAAGTGACTGATTCATTCAGCAATGTTGAATCATTTCATCCGTTGAAATGACTGTTTTTTAAATTGAATGGCTAATTTTTATTATTGATAATATGAATAATAAGATCCATTTTTTTTGTATTTTATTCTACTGATGGTTATATCTATTTAAATATAATGTACGGGTTTTCCAGTCTACGTTTACTTGTCTCTCCTGTTGTCTATGATTATTTTTCGGCTCAAGTCTCATCCAAAGTGTGAAGACTATTACGTGCAATCTAACCACAAGAATCTGTTGAATCTTCAAAAAGCATCAATTTGCGGTTTTTCAATTTTTCTATTGTCTTAGAATGATTGTACACACGTCTGCGGTAGATTCTTACCAAAAAAGAGAAGAGTATTTTACAAGACTATCGTAAAACTATAATGGGGCAAATATTTACGGCGGCTTATACCTGTAGGCGACGCACTTTCAGGTCTTTAGGATCACCGAGGATTCGGCAGTGAGACAGAAAACCTGGCTACATATTGCATTAGCGTACTCGTAATCCCGTCTGGGCTTTTCACATCATTAATGGAATAAGAGTAAAAAAATACCACTGCGAAGTATTTTTTGATGTATTCACTAAAAATTATAAGTATGGGATTGATCAATCATTGACTTTCAGAAGTATAAAACATGTATGGTAAATGAGACGATCCCATACTTGAAGTATTCCTATAGATGAAAACTCGTAATTTCATGGAGAAAGATTTTCTGTTAGTCATAGTAAGTCATAGGGCGACCTCCATATTTTAAAATCAAAACTAACAGAATTAAAAGAGTAGATTTCTCATTTTATCGATCGCCGTTAATTATTTCGATTTATTTATTTCCACTATTATTTTGAATGTAAGTTGTTATTGAAGATATTAAATCTTTGGTTGTTATGACTGACTTTCTCAATACATGGCGTAAAATAAAATTTATTTCAGTAATTTTTCTACATTTCTAATCCAGTCGCAGATGTTCTTCTTTGTCATATGATATGCGCGTTATATTTTGGCCGATCTATACTACGAGACCGTACGCGCGCCAAAGCTCGCGCGTTTTACTCATTTCGATTAATGACAGTTTTGAAAATTCTATCTGATGATTACATTTTTTCAATTATTTAAGATTCTTATAAAAGTACATATGCCTAAAAATCATGAAAATATGGTGTAATAATAATTAAATACATTCAATATTATTGCTATGTATATCGTTTTCAACTACAATCTATTTAAACAATTCTGTGAATACATAATTTTTAACCAAATCACTTTGGCGTTGTTCTCCTAAGAAAATCCGTAATGCTTGCCCAGACCTAACTCGCGAAAACGCCACATACAATTGTCCATGATTAAATACATATTTACGAAGATCTACTCCGATGTCATCGAAAGTTTGTCCCTGACTTTTGTTAATAGTCATGGCAAATCATTAATAATAGATACGATGGATGAATACAATTTCTCCTGCTTTATCACCTGTTAAAATTCTACATCGTAAAAGATTATATATCACGTTTTGCGTTGAGAATTCATCTTTTTTGGTAGAAAATTCAACTACTTAGTTGGAAGTGGAACTACTTTGTTAACAATTTATTTATTCGGTTGATGATTCATCATTCTAGTTAGCATCTCCCTCTTTTGTTGAAAATGTAATTCTTTTGTTGACAATAATGTTTCCTAGATGATAATTAATTATTTCAACTGAAAATTTAACTCGTACATGTTTGGTTTAAAATTTATCTTCTTAAGTTGAAGATTCAAATTTTTGGTTTAAAATTCCTGTATTTTGTTGAACATTCAAATTTTGTGGGAGAATATTTCATTGTTTTTGTGACTAATTCATCTTTTTGGTTGGAAATTCCTTAAAAAATAAAAATATTTGTTTGAAAATTCATGTACTTTGTTAAAAAATTCATCTATTTTGTAAGAAAATTCATATTATCGGTTGAAAATTGATCGTTTTGATTTGAAATTTGTTTTTTCCTTATTTAGAATTAATTTTTAAGCTGGAAATATAACTGTTCCATTTTTTGTCGGTAATTTATCTTTTTTGATAAAAATGTAGTCTTCTTGGTTAAAAAATTATACTATTTCGTTGAAAATTTGCTTTAATTTGATTCTATTTTTAGTTGAAAATTTATCTGTTTTAGGTTAAAATTCAACTATTTGTTGAAAATCCGTCTTTTTTGGTAGAAGAGTACTCTTATTAGTTGAAATTTCACCTTTTTGGTTGAAAATTTAACAGTTTTGTTGACAATTCGTTTGTTTTTTGTTTGAAAATTTATTTTAGGAACTGAAAATTATCCTACTTTATTTTTGGTGGAAAATTTATCATTTTAGTTTGAAATTCATGTATTTGGTTGAAAATTAAATTTTTTTAAATTGAAGATTCATCATTTCAGTTGAAAATTCACTTTAACCATTCCATTTTTTGTGGCAAATTTACTTTTTTTGATAGAAATGTAATCTTTTTCGTTAAAAAATTATCTGTTCAGTAGAAAATTTAATGAATCTATTTTTTAAAGAATTAATTTCTTTGGCTAAAAATAAAACTGTTTGGTAGAAAATTCTTTTTTATTTTTTGATAGAGAAAATTCATGTTTTGGGTTGAAAAATCCACTATTTGGTCAAAAATTCATATTTTCTGTTGAAAATTCATCATTGTGATTAAAATTAATTTCTTCGGTTGAAAATTTGTTTCTTTTTAGATGAAAATTAATTTTTCTAACAGAAGATATAACTATTCCATTTTCGCTTGAAAATTTATATTTTTAGTTGAAAATTATTTAATTTCGCTGAAAACTCGTTTTTTCTAAATGTACTTCTGTAACTGAAAATTGAAATATTATATTTTTGGTTTGTAAATTTATCTTTTTCAGTTTAAAAGTGAATTATGTCGTTAAAAACTAATTTTTTGGTCATCAAAAAAACACATCTTTTTCTTAGTTGAAAATTATACTATTTCGTTTAAAATTTACTTTAATTTTATTGAAGATTAATTTTTTCGGTGAAAATTGAACTATTTTTTGAAAATCAATGTATTTGGTTCAAAATTAAATTTTTTAAATTGAAGATTCATCATTTTAGTTGAAAAATCACTTGAACTATTCTATTTTTTGTTAAAAATTCATTTCTTTCATTGGAAAAAAAACTATTTAGTTGAAAATTCGGTTTCTTTTGTTGATAGAAAATTCATCTTTTGGATGAGAAGTCTAGTATTTGGTCAAAATTCAATATTTTTGTTTAAAAATTCATCATTGTGATTAAAAATTAATTTCTTTGGTTGAATATTCATTTCTTTTCAGTTGAAAATTAATTTTTTTTTTCAAATGAAGATAAAACGATTCCATTTTCGCTTTAAAATTTATATTTTCAGTTAAAAATTAATTAATTTTACTGAAAACTCGTTTTTTTTAAAATATTCTTCTCTAACTGCAAATTTTAAATATTATATGTTTGGTTTGTAAATTTATCTTTTTTAGTTTCAGATTAAATTATTTTGTTGAGAATTCATTTTTTTGATTGAAAATTGATTGTCCCAACTACAAATTTAATTGTTATGTTTTTTGTTAAAAAATAATTTGTTTCAATGAAAAAAAAAATATCTTGTTGAAATTTTTTTTTTCTGTTGAACATTTATTTTTCTGACATTTCAACTGTTCTAATTTTGGTTGAAAATTGATTTTTTGCAGATGAAAATTCGTGTGATTTGTTTAAAATGAGTCTTTTTGATAGAAAATTAATGTTTTTAGTTGAATTTAAAGTGATGCATTTTCCCGCGAAATTAAAATAATGTAATTATTATTAATGAAAGTAGGAAATACGATTGTTTAAATCCCAATTCAAAATGCTCAAAAATGCTCATTAAATTCTAAAAGAACATAAAGGTCGAGAATATTCTCGAGCATATTCTCATGCTCGTGAGAATTTCTCCGAGCACTTAAACTCTTTAGAACACTACACGTGTGCGTGCTTCTCAAATGTCGCTTTATCCACTGCAGTGTTCCCAATTCGTACCCCTCACTCAACTGCGCATGCATCGCCGCGCGGTAAATATCGATTGTCGAAATCGATACTTGAGCAACGAATCAGAAGTGCGGGAATAGGCGTTACGATATTTCGACTTCGACTCAATGAACTTTTTAGAATAGGATATTCTACTCGATTAGATTAGATGAATGACAAAATATTTATATATTGTGAACTGATTAATTAATTATTAACTGATTCTATTAAAACTAACATTTTCTGGAATGTGTTTAGAAGGTTATTGATCATTCAAATTGTCAGAAATGACGGTTCAAATTTGAAAAAAAAAACATAAAGAAAAATTTATTTCAATATTTCAATGAAAATTATAGATTAATTGATTATCTGAATTCAATTTTTAAAATGATATATTTCATGTTTAAAAAATATAAATTCATAAATGAATTAAGTTTTCAGAAATAAAAGTTCAAATCCTTCATATTAAAAAAGATAACCTCCATCTTGTGTAACTTTGTGGCATAGAAGGAATCGTTATGTAGTCGAATATTGGATATGATTTTTATAATAAAAGTTTATTTATATTAAAAATAATTCTATTCCAATTCCATAATTTTCCAAATGTTTACGATGTTGTGAAATAATGATTTAAAATGAATCTTCAACATTATACGTAAATGTGTTTTAAGTTTTTATGGAATTCGTTAAAAAGATTATAAATAATTAAAATTTTTAGAAAAATATATGATGAACATTATTTTGATGTTTCAATGTAAATAATATCGTTGATTGATTTTTATGTTTTGAACTGATGAATTAACTATAATTAACTATTGACTGATTCATTTTTTTCAAAAAAGTGAATTATATCAAGATTAATTCAATTTTCAAAATTATATGTGCATATATTTCAATTTCTACTGGTATTATGTTGAAAGGTTAATAATCATTGAAATTTTAGATAAATATTAAATACAAGTTATTCTAATACTTAAATGAAAATAATTATTAAATGCTTTCTATGTTCTGAACTCATTAAATATTAACTGTTTCTGTTAAAAATTGCATTTTCTGGAATTAGTTGAAAGATGATTGATAAATTAAATTTGATAGAAGAAAAGTGAAAATTTAAAGCAGAATATGTATAAAGTAAAAATTATTAGAAAGTTTCAATGAAAATAATATTTTCATACTTTTTATGTTGTCAACTGATTAATTAAAAATTAGCTGATTAATTTTGTTCACAATATTAAATTACATAAAGATTGAAATTTAATATTCTTCAATTAAGTAACATAAATTGATTATTTACCTTGAGATTATGTAATTAAATATTGGCTATAATTTGAACAATAAAAGTTTATTTATATTTAAAATAGCCCTATTCCAGTTACATAAATGTCCAATTGTTTCTGAGGTTGCGAAATGAGTATCTGAAATCAATTTTCAAAATTATATGTACATATTCTTTCATTTTTCCTGAAATTATTCTAAAAGGTACTTCAAATTTAATAATTAATGTATTATAAATATTCCCTTTGCCTAAGAATTTAGGAAAATCTTTAAGCATTGAAATACACATTGCACGGTTATATTTATTTGAACAACAATAATTATTAAATTAATTCAAATTTTCATAACAATATGAAATAACAATTATTTGAATGATTCAATAAAGATAATTCTTCAATGCTTTCATTGTTATGAAATGATTAATTCATTATTGGCTAATTAATTTTGTTACAAAATTAAATGACATAAATATTCAATTTCAATTTTTCTATATCAAGTAACATAAATCAATTATAATTAGTATAATATAAAGGTTTATTTCTTCAAACCTATCTCTATTACAATTATGTAATTTCTTATAATATTTATGATGTCAAATGAGTATCTGAATTCAATTTTCCAAATCATGTGTATACATCTTTTCATTTTTTCTGGAATAAGTTTAAAAGGTTATTGATGACTGAAATTTTCAGAAAAATATAAAATCAACATTATTTGAATACAATCTTCAAAATTATATGTGGATATGCATGTTTTAATTGTTCAGCGATGTTCCATCGTAGGCTGTTATTTTTCTGAATTATTTAAACGTTACATTATGATGATTATTTAATGATTTAGCGATGTTTCTTGATTCACAAATTTCCAAAAATGGACGTGAAAGCTCTTCTTTTTCTATAAAAATTTATTTCAATATTCCAGTGCAAATACATGTTCAATGATTTTTATATTGAGAATAGAGAATCGGATCAGAATAGGATTTTTTTTAAAATTATAGGTATATTGATGCTCACATTTAAAAATATAGCCCTGTTAGTACCCGCAAAGGTCATTGTACAAAAATTATGTTTTTTCTCAAAATATTGAATTGCATAACTTGCTACTACGTTACATGGATTCACTGAATACATTCTTTGAGAATATAATTTCAGCAAGAATTTTATTGGCCTAGAAATTTGAACAAATAAATAGTGATTCGAAATGGTCACGTAATGATCTAGTGTATATTGAAATAGTATAGCTAAAGTCTAGATAAAGTACAGATGAAGTATAGATGAAGTATAGCCAAAGTATATACATGAAGTATATGATATACTTCATCTATACTTAAGTATAGCTGAAGTATAGGATATACTTAATCTATATACTTGAGTATGGCCAAAGTATCGCATGCAATATGTGTGCATTTGTTTTTGAAGATATCATAGCAACGTGATAAAACATCATAAATCGTGAATGACAGATCGTCCGCAAATTAAAAAATGTCGTGATTTAAATAATTTCTTGAGAAAAGTGTGCAACGAATATTGTTCGCGAGTGTAATAAAGAAGCCAGTTAATAAATTCTTCAAGTTTCAACAAAATTCGTTTCATATTTATCTCACGAAATCTACTTTGGATTTAAAATTCAACCGTTCACTTTTGGAACTAGATGGAGATTCCTTAAAGCAAGAAGATGTATATAATAAGAAGCTTATATTCTTATTATTTTCTATATGTGGGTAAGAGATCCAGTAATCTTTGATTCCTAACCATAGCATTATTATTGCATGGAAAATTTTGACAAATTTATTATTTAGATAAAAGACATTATGTTATATGTTTAATAATATAAAGTATTTCTCCAGTTTTGCTAAATTTAGAAGTTGCAATAAATATATTTTTTTTTCATGCTGTGAAAATCATGATTCTGGGATCTCTTATTTGATGTATTTCAGGTGTTCAATGTCATCATCAAGAATACATCGCTTGTACTTATTTCATATTATTAATATACTTTTCAATATTTTTTTTCAATAACTTTTCATTCTATACTTATACCTTCATAGCTATACCTATTATAGCCATACTTTCCCTATACTTTAGGCATACTTTATTTATACTCCTAAAATACTTGAGCTATACTTTACAGCTATACATCAGCTATACATCAGCTATACTTCAGCTATACTTCAGCTATACTTCTAAGATATACTTTAGCTATACTCTTACTATACTTCGACTATACCTTGTTATACTTTAGCTAGATTTAAGCTATACATCCACCATACATAACTCAAATAGACATGAAGTATGGGATCGTCTCATATACCATACTTTTATTATACTATCTGAGAGACATCTATTCGATTTTCCAAATGTTTTCCTAGATCAATCCCATAAACAATTTTTTTACCCGGGTATGGTTGCATTTTTTTTGGCTCATTTTATGAGCATTTTGCTTCCTCGTAGGTATCATATAAATTTGCTCCCACGCGTCTCGAAGACGCGAACAACTACATCAAATACAGTACTTTTAAATGTAAAACTTAATTTAAGTTTCGCTGTTTCTTGACGACGCGAACAAATATATCCACTAGGGACTGAAAAAATTGAAGAGAAAATTAAAATTTTGTTGTTTAAAATTAAAAATGGTATTTAAATAATTTGTTTTTTAATTTAACTAAATTTAAAAAAATGTATTTCATTATTTTTATTTCTAAAAAAATTAAACTAAATTAAATAAAAATCAATTAAATTAAATTTAAACAAAATTTTGAAAAATGATTAAAAATATAAAAACAAAAATAGATTCGCTCCCACGCGTCTCGAAGACGCGAACACTTACATCAAATACAGTACCTTTAAAATTTAAAAGTTTATATTCCGCTGTTCCTCGAAGACGCGAACAAATATATCCACTAAGGACCGTGAAGATTATCTTTTTAGTTATAAATTTTATGATTTGGGTGAGACATATTTTTTTCGCAAATTCAACTCTTTTGTTAAAAATTCGTCATTTTGGGTTAAAAATTCAACTCGTTTCGTATAATACTAACCTTGCGTTTAAAATTCATATTTTGTTGCTGATAAGTCAACTGAAATCTTTTTTGGGTGAAAAATATTTTCTCTGAAAATTCGCCTTTTTAATTTGAAAGTTCATCTTTTTTTAGTAGGAATATTGCACCTTTCTTGGACAAAAATGCAACTGTTTTGTTGAAAATTCATCTGTTGCCTAGGAAATTCACTTTTTGTTTAAAATTTGTATTTTCCTGTAGAAGTGTCTATTGAAATCCTTTTTGATGGAAATTTGACTTTTTTTTGAAAATTGTTTTTTTTTTATTTGAAAATTTACCTGTTTTAGTAGAATTTTCATTTTTCTTGGACAAAAATGAAACTGTTTGGTTGAAAATTCAACAATCTTGTTAAAGTCATACTTTTTGGTTGAAAATTCTGCTGTTTTGTTGAAAATTTAACTATTTTGTAGAAAATTCGCTTTTTGGTTAAATTGAATAATTTGGTATTGAAAAGAGAACTGAAATCTTTTCTGGATGAAAATTCAACTATTAAAAAATTATTTTTTAAAATTTATTTGTTCTAAGAGAGAAAATGCAACTATTTGGTTGAAAATGAAACTATTTTGTTGAAAAGTCATACTTTTGGTTGAAAATTCTAGTGTTTTGTTGAAAATTTAACTATTTTGTAGAAAATTTACTTTTTGGTTAAATGTAATATTTTGGTGTTGAAAAGAAAACTTAAATCTTTTCTGGATGAAAATTAAACTATTTTTCTAAGTTTTTTTTATAGTTGAATTTTTTTTTTTTAATTACAAATTTTTCTGTTTTAAGCGAAATTTAGTCTTTCCTGGATAAAAATGCAACTATTTGGTTGAAAATGAAACTGTTTTGTTGAATAGTCATACTTTTGGTTGAGAATTCTCCTGTTTTGTTGAAAATTTAACTATTTCTTAGAAAATTTACTTTTTGTTTAAAATTCATATTTTCGTGTTAAAAAATGAACTGAAAGCTTTTCTGGATAAAAGTTCACGTTCAAAAAAAAATTGTCCTTGTTTATTAAAAATTCATCTGTTTTAGTAGAAAGTTCATCTTTCTTGGATGAAAATTCAACTATTTGGTAGAGAATTCATCTATTTTGTTTAAAATTCATCACTTTTAGTTGAAAAAGTTAGTTTTTTGAATGAAAATTTCAATTTTATTGGTAGAAACTTATTTTTTGTTAAAAAATTTATATTTTGATCTTGAAGAGTCAATTGGAATCTTTTCTAGATGAAAATTCAACTATTAAAATTTTTTTTTTAAATAAAAATTTATCTGTTTTAAGAGAAATTTCATCCTTTTTGAATAAAAATGCAACTCTTGGGCAGATAATTCAACAATTTTGTTAAAAATCATCCGTTTTGGGTAAAAATTCCTCTTTTTGGATTGAAAATCCTATTTTTTTCGTAGAAACTTATTTCTTGGTTAAAAATTCATGTTTTGATCGTGAAAAGTCAACTAAAATCTTTTTCAACAAAAAATTTGAATATTTTCTTTTATTTATCTTTTTGATTTATAAATTCATCCGCTTTTTGGTAGAGAATACTTTTTTTATGAAAATGAAACTTTTTGGTAAAAATTATTTTTCTTTGCTTGAGTATTCAACTGTTTTATTTGAAAGATTTGGTTAAATCACTTTGTTGAAGAATCATTTTTTTTAAGAGTTATATTTTTATTGGAAAAGTGATCACTTTAGTTGAAAGTTTAACTATTTTGTTGAAAATTAATATTTTTAAATTGAAAATCAAACTACTTGGGTAAAAGTTAAACTATATTGTTAAAAATTAATTTTTTTATTGAAGTCCTGGGTTAAAAATGTAACTCTTTAGTTGAAGAATTTTTTTTTGTTTAAAATTAATTTTTTAACTGAAAATGTAACTTTTCCATTTTTTAAGATTGATCTTTTTCAGTTGAAATTTCTACTTTTTTGTAAAAAAAAATGCATCAGTTTCGTGGAAAAATAATTTTTTTGCTGAAGTCATATTTTTTGTTTGTAAATTCAATTTTTGTAGAGAAAACTCGTCTTTTGGCTTGAAGGTTAAACAATTTAGGAAAAATTTTCTCTCTTTAGTGAAATATCTTTATTTGTTGAAAATTCGTCTTTTTGGGTTTAAAAAACTTTTTTTGTATACATTTCATGTTTTTTGATTGAAATGTAAACTATGACACTTTTTGCTGGGAATTCATATTTTTGGTTTGAAAATTCAACTATTATGTTGAAAATTTAAGTATTTTGTTGAAAATTCAAGTATTTTGTTAAGAAGCCGTCTTTTATAGATGAAAAGCCATTTTTTTGTTGAAAATAAATTAATAAATTTGAAAATTTTGAATTTGTATCTTCTAGTAGAAATTTCACTCTACTTGGATAAAAATGCAGCTATTTCATTGAAGATTTAATAAATTTGTTAAAAAGTCATTTTTTTGTTTGTTAAAAATTCAACTGTTTTGTTGAAAATTGATCTTCTTGGGTTGAAAACTTAAGTACCTTCGTAGTAAAACTAAAATCTTTTTTTGGATTAGTATTCAAATTTTTTTTTAATTTGATTTTTTGATTTGAAAATTCATCTCTTTTAGTAGGACTTTCATCTTTCTTGGATAAAAATGCAACAGCTTGTTTGAAAATTAATCTTGTTTACTTGAGGGTTCAACTATTTTATTAAAAAATGTTGGTTAAACGACTTTGTTGAGAAATCACTTTTTCGTTGAAGATTCGTTATTTTTTGTTGAAAATTCATCTCTTTGGTCCAAAGATGAACAATTTTGTTGAAAATTGATCTTTTTGAAGTGAAAATTCAACTGCGTGTGTACAAGCTGAACTGTTCTGTTGAATTTTTTTTTTTTTGAAAGAAGGTTTATTTCTCTGGTTGAAGATTGACCTACTTTTGTTCAAAATTAATTTTTTTGCTGAAAATTCATATTTCCTGATTGAAAATTCAATTTTTGCATAGAAAACTCGTCTTTTGGCTTGAAGGTTCAACAGTTTAGGTAAAAATTTTTCTTCATGTCAGAAAAATCTTTTTTTCTTAAGAATTCATCTTTTTGGTATTAAAATTAATTTTTTAAACAAAATTTCATATTTGTTGGTTTAAATATTGCAGAAAATTTCAATAAAGAAATATAATTTTGAAAATTGGGACAAGGAATTTTAATTTTGGCTTTGGAACAGGAAATTTCAGTAATCGGAAATTTAAAATCGTCCGTCGGATAGACACCCTTTTCAGTATCTCTACTTACTGTAAAATCAGTGAAGAAAATATAAAATTTTAAAAATTTGAGAAATCGTAGAAATTTTCACTAAAGTTAGAGACTCAGTTTTTCCTAATTCAAATTTAGAGCTTCTCTGATTTCTGAA
>CAKNXH010081718.1:0-30829 GCA_932178445.1 Andricus quercusramuli
TTTCAGTCGTGCCTAAAAAATAAAATTCCCGGCACTGAAAAATTCCCAAATGATAAAATTCCTGAATAATAAAATTCCCGAATATTAAAATTCCCGAATTGGAAAATTTCCGAATAAAAAAGGATGACTGAAAAATCCAGGAAAGTGAAATTCCCGACACTGAAAAATTTCCGATTAATGAAATTCCCTACAGAAAATTACCGAATTATAAAATGTCCGAAATAGAAAATTCCCAATTTTAAATAATTACAATTCTTTCAAATAAATATTATTTATCGATTAAAAATACAATAATCAAATAGTTTTATCAATACAATATTTATTATCTAGAAATATAATTTGAAAAAAATATAACTTTAAATTGGAATGATAGTTTCAGGAACTTGAAACATTAGAATTTTTTTTCATTTTTCGGGAATTTTCCAATTTCGTAATATAATAAAGAAGTGAATTTATCATTAATAATATTATTCGGGAATTTGCCAATTAGGAAATTTCATTATTGTAGAATTTTATTATTCGAAAATTTCATTATTTTAGAATTTTATTATTCAAAAATTTCCCAATTTGGGAATTTTATTATTCAAAAATTTTATTATTCTGGGATTTTATTATTTTGGAATTTCATTATTCACGAATTTTATTATTCGGGAATATTAGTTTTCGGGATTTTTCAGTCTTTCCAAAATCAAAGTGATAAATATTATTATATAACATAACGATAATAATTTCAATAAATATTCATGCCGAAGACAAGAAAAATATTATTACAAAATATCAATTATTACTATAAACCTGTTTTGATTTAGGATTCAGCTGTTTTGTTGAAAATTCATCTTTTTGGTTGATTCAACTTTTTTTTATTCAATTATTTTTTATTGAATATAAAAATCTTTTTTGTTGAAATATCTATTATTGCAATTTTTGTATGAGAATTCGTCTCTTTGATTGAAAATTGAACAATGTTTTGAAAATTATCATTTTTTTGGTTGAAAACTATTTTTTTACCTGCGACTTTAACTATTTCATTTCTGTTAAAAAAATTTAACTTTTTTAATATAAAATTAAACTATGAGGCTGAAAATGTATCTTTTTCAATTGAATGTTAAACTATTTGATTGAAAATTCATGTGTTTTTTTGAAAATTTGTGTTTATTGGCTAAACATTGATTTTTTTAAATGAAAATTTAACGATTCCATTTTTGTTTGAAAATTCATTTTTTTAGTTGAATATTCTGCAATTTGGTTGAAAATTCAACAATGTATTTGGAATTTTTTCTCCCTTGTTTTAAACATATTTCTTGGCTGAAAATTTAATTGTTTATTGAAAAATCGTTATTTTGGTAGATAATTAATTTGTTCTGGTCGAGGATCCAACTATTTTGTTAAAAATTCGTCTTTGGGGTTGATTCAACTGTTTTTTAATTAAAATTAAGATTGTTTTTAGCTTAAACATCAACTATTGCATTTTTAGATAAAAATGAATCATTTTTGGTTGAAAATTCAGCTTCTCAATTGAAATTTAACTTTTATTTTAGAAAATTAGATTTGTTTTTGATTAAAAATTAATTTTTGAAAATATCAATTCAACTATTTCATTTCTGATTAAAAGTGTCTCTTCAATTAAAAAATTGAACTATTTGTTCGAAAATGTATCTTTTTTAGTTAATTATTCAACTTTTGGTTTAAGATTCATGTATTTTCTTGGAAATTAATATTCTGGTTGAAAATTCATCTTCCTGGTTGAAAATTTAACTACTTCGTTAAAAATTCGTTGTTTGTTGTTAAATATCAATTTTTGCAACTAAGAATTTAACTATACCATTTTTTGTTCAAAATTGATCTTTGTTGGTTAGAAATTTAACTTTTTTATTGAAAATCTATTTTTTAGTCGCAAATTGCAATAACTTTTATGGTGCTATCAACTATTACATTTTTGGTTAAAAAAATAAGTTCTTTTGTTGAAAAATTAAGCGTTCTTTTGATAATTATTGTTTTTTTGGGTAAACATTATTTTCTTAAACTGAAAATTCAACTATTCCTTTCAGACTTAAAATTCTATCTTTTTAAATTAAAAATTAAACTATTTGGTTAAAAATGTATCTTCTTGGTTGAAAATGCATCTTTTCGGTTGAAAAACAATAATTTTTTTAAACTAAGAATTTAAGTGTCCCATTTTTGGTTGAAAATTTATCTTTATTAGATAAATTTCAAGTTTATAGTAAAAAATCTATTTTTTTAATTGAATGTTCAATTATTGGACAATATTCTTTTTTGATGAATTCAACTATTTTTCATTTCGAATTAAAATTATTTTTGTTTCAAATATCAACTATCACACTTTTTCTTGAGAATTATTCCTTTTTGTTTGAAAATTAAACTATTTTGTTTATTTGTTTATATTGGTAGAAAATTCATTTTTTTAACTGAAAATTTAACTACACTAAATAAAGAATCTTCATTTTAGTTGAAAATTAATTTTTTTTTTTTTTAAATGCATCTACTTGGTTGAAAATTTATTTATTTTCATAGAAATTTTCAACTATGTGGTTGCAAATTGAATTATTTTGTTGAAAAAATATCTTTTTGGTTGAAAATTATTTTTTTTTTTGGTTGAAGATTATTATTTTTTGGTTGAAGATTCAACTATTTTGTTGAAAATTAATCTGTTTAGTTGATTCGACTGCTTTTTAAATTGAATATTAAAATCCTTTTTGTTCAAATATCAACTATATCGTTTTTTTTAAATTAATCTCTGGTTGAAAATTTAACCATTTTTTCAATTAGTTTTTTTGAGGTAAACAATAATTTTTAAACTGAAAATTCAACTATTCCATTTTTGTTAAAAATTTTGGTTGAAAGTTGAAGTGCTTTTTTTAAAATTCATTTTTTTATTGTTGAAGATTTAACTATTTTGTTGAATTCTTAACTATTTGGTTGTTTAATTTTTTCCTACAGTTTTCGTTGATAATTAAATTTTTTTAATTGAAAATTAACTCGTTGGTTGAAAATTGAAGTCGTTTTAAAAAAAATCATTTATTTTTTTGTTAAAAATTTAACTAATTCGTTGAATGTTCAACTATTTGGCTGTAAACTAGTCTTTTTTCTTGAATTCAATTATTTTTCATTTTAAGATAAAATAATTTTTAATTGAAACATTAACTATTACTATTTTATTTTTTTCGTTGGAAATTGACTATTTTGTTAAAAATTTATTCCTTGTAGTTTTAAAAGAATTTTTTAAACAGGAAATTATACTATTCCATTTTAGGTTGAAAATTGACCTTTTTTTAAAAAAATTCAACTATTTGGTTGCAAATTGTTTTCTGAGTTAAAAATGCATGTATTTTGTTAAAAATTCAACGCTCTCAAAATTTAATTATAAATAAGTAAATTAAATTAATTTCCAGAGCCATAGAAGTTTATATCTCAATGAATCATTTATTTCTAACGGGGAGTGGTAAACTGCAGATTATGAATGATAGCAACCTAGAAGAAATATTATTTTAGAAAAAATCACTTTATCTCGTCTCAAATGTCGTTTTTATTCTTCACTTATTTTGAATTCCGAAACGTCTGGTGGCTCATGAGACGTACAGCAAGTCCCTCAGGAACCAAATCCGCCCCCGAAACGCCTCCCTATGAGCGTCGATATCACTCATCTACCAGACAGCCATGGCCTGTCAAAACACATTATACAAATCTTTTACATCAATTTAACGGACTTTACATTCCTAATGCAGTTTTCACCCAAAATCTCAAATTTCACCATCTTGAGTACAAACTTCCGATTTTAAAATGCAATTTAATTTTTTTTTAAATCCCCTTTTACCCCTTTGAATCTATCTATACTATCTTTCTATCTATCTTTACTATCTTTCTATCTATCTTCATTTTAAATTTAAAAAAAGTTGAATTCATCAACAAAATATGACTTTTTAAACCATTTTTTAAATTTTTATGCCAAAAAAAAAAATTTTCTAATAAAAAAAGTTGAATTTTCAACCCTAAAATATTTATTGTCAAGAAAATTAATTTGTAACTGAACAGTTAAATTTCTAAACAAAAAAGACAAATTTTTAACGTTCTAGTTACACTTTCAACCAAAGAAATGATTTTCAACAAAAAAGATGAATCTTCAACCAAGAAAATGAATTTTGAAGCCAAAAAGAAGAATTTTCTGATAAAATGTTGATTTTTCAACAAAATAATTACATTTACAAACCCATTTTAATTTTCAACTAAATAGGTTAATTTTTAACCGAAAAAGACGAATCTTCAACATAATCGTTACATTTTCAACCAAAGAGATGATTTTTAACTGAAATTATGAATCTTAAAAACAACATGAATTTACAAGCTGAAAAGACGAATTTTCTACAAAAATTTTGAGTTTTAACCAAATAGGAAGAATCATCCACAACATTTTAACCAATTAATTGAATTCATTAAAAAAAGTAGAATTTTCAACAAAATAGTTGAGTTTGAATGAAAAATATAAATCCTTTACCAAAATATTATATTTGATATTTTAAGCAAGAAATATTTTCATTTTAAATAAAAATAGTTGAATTCATCAACAGAATACGACTTTTCAACAAAATAGTTGATTTTTCAACCGAACTGTTGAATTTTCAAATTAAAAATTCCAAATTTTCTGCAAAAGCAGTTGAATTTTCAATTCTAAAATATGAATTTTCAACGAAAAATTTAATTTTCAACTAATCGTTACATTTTCAACCAAAGAGAAGATTTTCAACTAAAATTATGAATCTTAAAAAAAAATTAATTTTCAAGCTGAAAAGACAAATTTTTTACAAAAATGTGGAGTGTTAATCAAAAAGGTAGAATTTTTCACAAAATTTTAACCAATTAATTGAATTCATACAAAAACGCAAAATTTTCAACAAAATAGTTGAGTTTTCAATAAAAAAAGATGAATCCTCAACCCAAAATGTAATATTTGATATTTTACCCAAAAATATTTTCATTTAAAATAAACAATAGTTGATTTTTGAACCAAATTGTTAAATTTTTAATCCAAAAATACGAATTTTCTGAAGGAGAAAAAACATTTGAATTTCCAACCCTGAAATATGAATGTTTGTTTAAAAAATCAACTATTTTGTTGCAAATTCGTATTTTTTTACGATGAGTTGAACTGTTTATTATTGAAAATAAAAATATTTTTTGGTTCAAATATCAACTATTACATTCTTTGTAGAGAATTTTTCTTCTTGGTTGAAAATTTAGCTGTTAGGTTAACTACTTTGTTAATTTTTTTTTGAAGATTCATCCTTTTACCTAGTCCTCTTTCCCCTTATTCCCTCTTTTTTTCATAAGATCCCTTAAAAGAACTGAAATCGAGAATTTTTTAACTTATTCAAATTCAACTGTTGTAAAATTCATAATTTCAGTCGAAAATTCATCTCTTTGGTTGCAAATTTGACTATTTTGTTTAAAATTACTTGTTTTGTTTGTTGATAATTATTTTCTTTTACTGAAAAATATCTTTGTCATTTTTGGTTGTAAATTTATATTGTTTAGTTGAAAATTAAATTATTTTGTTGAAAATTCAACTTCTCAATTTAGAATTGTACTATTTGCTTGAAAATGCATCTGTTTTTGGTTTAATTGTAATCTTTTGTTTAAAAACTGGACCATTTGGTTAAAAATCATCATTGTAGGTTGAAAATTCAATTGAACTAATTGGTTGAAAATTCATCTTATCGGGTAAGAAATTCAAGTATTTGGTTAAAAATTTAAAATTTTATTAAAAATTTGACTCTTCAGCTACAAATTCAACCATCAAGTTGAAAATCCAATTGTTTCGTTGAAAATATTAAAAATATAATTAATTTATTGAAAATTGAAGTATTCTTTAAAAAAATAAACTATTTTGTTCAAAATTTAATAAATTTAATAAATATTCGTCGATTTAGACAGTAAATGCGTCTCTTGAATTGAAAATTAAACTTTTGGTAATGAAAATGCAACTGTCTCCTAAAAAAAATTAATTAATTTCGTTGGTAATGAAACTCTTTTTGATTGAAGTTCATTCTTTTTTGTTTTAAAATTCGACAATTTGGTTGAAAATTCATCTTTGTAGTTAGAAAATTTAAATATTTGACTAAAAATTCAACTATTTGGATGAAAATTCCTCTCTTTTGCTTTAAAGTGCAACTATTTGATCGTAAATACAACTATTTAGTTGAAAATAATTTATTTTTCGCGGGTAAGAAATTCAAGTATTTGGTTAAAAATTAACCATATTATTAAAAATTCGACCCTTTGGCTAAAAAATCAACTATCAAGTTGAAAATTCAATTATTTCGTTGAAAAATTGAAGTGTTTGATTAATAATGTTTAAAATTTAATTATTTTGTTCAAAATTGAAGTATTTCGTGAAAAATTTAACTATTTTGTTCAAAATTTAATAAATGTTCGTCTGTTTAGACAGCAAATTCGTCGTTTGAATTGAAAATTCATCTTTTGTTAATATAAGTGCAATTGTCTTCTACAGAAATTAATTTATTTCGTGGTAACGCTGTTTTTGGTTTAAGTAGATTTTTTTTGTTCTAAAATTCGACAATTTAGTTGAAAATTCATCTTTGTAGTTAGAAAATTTAAATATTTGGCTGAAAATTCAACTGTTTTGTTGAAATTTTTATTATTCTTTGGAAAATTCAAGTATTTGGTTAAAAATTAAGCTATATTATTAACAATTTATTTATTTTGTTGAAAATTGAAATATTTTGGTTGAAAATTCAATAATTTGATAATTATTAAACTATTTTATTCAAAATTTAACTATTTTGTTGAAACTTCAACTATGTTTTGTTGGAAATTCTTAATTTTGAATCGAAAGTTGATCTTTTACCGTAGAAAAGTTATCCTTTTTGGTGAAAATAATTAAATGCATTTAAAATTGGTTTATTTTGTTTATTAAAGATTCTATGCTAAAAATATTACAGGATTGACATGGTGGTCTTCGAACAGGAATGGTAAGGGAAAAATCAAGGAATTTTGGAAATTAAATTTCTGGGCCATACTGAAAAAAATTACTTTGCTTTTGAGTTAATTTTCAACCAATAATGATTTAAATTTAAAATAAAAAATAGTTGACTTCAATAAAAAAATACTGGTCTGCAACAAATAGTTTAAAATTCAACGAATTGGTTAAATTTTTAACAACAAAAAAATGAATTTTCAGAAAAGAACTTCAACTTTCAACCAAAATTATTAATAATAATAGAATAGCTAAATTTTTGGCTAAAAAATTAATGTTTACCCCAAAAAAACTAATTAGAAAAAATGGTTAAATTTTCAAACAAAGAGATTAATTTTCAACAAAAAACGATATAGTTGATATTTGAAACAAAAGGATTTCAATTTTAAATTAAAAAACAGTTGAAACAACCGAAGAGATTATTTATCAACAAAATAGTTGAATGTTCTACTTAAAAAAGATACATTTTCAACCAAATTTTTGAATTTTCAAATAAATGGTTGAATTTTCAATCAAATTCAATGTTCAACTAAATATTGGAATTTTTAACCACTATTTGTGAAGTTACTGATATTTCAACTAAGAATATTAATGATAATTATATTTATATACATTTTCCACAAAAAGATGCATTTTTAACCAAGTAGTTGAATCTTCTACTAAAAAAATTTTCACTTTTAAATAAAAAATTTAATTTATCCAAAAAAGACGATTTAAAAAGAAAAGTTACATTTTCAACTGAAGGGATAAATTTTCAATTAGAATGATGAATTTTCTAAAAAAGTGACTTTTTTCAAAAAGTAGTTCAACTTTCAAACAAGTAGTTGAATTTTCATCCAAAAAAGGATAATTCGCCATAAAAGATTCAATAGTTGATATTTCAACCAAAAGAAGATTTTAATTTTAAATAAAAAACGGTTAAAGTTATTTAACAACACAAATTTTTAACAAAATTTTTGAATTTTCAATCATAAAATATTTTTGAACCAAATATTCTAATTTTTAATTAAATATTTAAATTTTCAATTAAATATTTGAAATTTCAATTAAATTGTTGAATTTTTAACCCAAACAGACGAATTTTGAACAAAGTATATTTTTCGTCACACAAAGGTTTTCGAGTCAAAATAAATTAAAAATTAAAAAAAAAATGTTGAACTTTCAAGGCAAACGAGGAAATTTCTATAAAAACAGTTAAATTTTCAATCCTCAAATATGAATTTTCAGCCAAATTGTTGAATTATCTACCAAAATATTTGAAGTTTTAATGAAGCAGTTGAAATTTCAACCAAAAAAGGTATTATTTTTTAATGAAAAATAATTGACGTGATCCCCCAAAAAAAAGAACTCTAACAAAATATATGATTTTTAGACCCAAAAAGATTTTACCGTCAAGAAAGAAAAAAATTTAACCAAATTGTTGAATTTTCAAGCGAAAAAGACGAATTTTCTACAAAACAGTTGAATTTTTAACTCGAAAATATGAATTGTCAATCAAACATCCGAATTTTTAATTAGTATTTTAATTTTCAATTAAATATTTGAATTTTCAATTAAACATTTGAATTTTCAATTAAAAATACAAATTTTTATTTAAATATTTGAAATTTCAATTGAATATTTGAGTTTTCAATTAAACGTTAAACATGAGTTAAATTTTCCATCCGAAAATTTGAACTTTCAACCGAGAATTTTCAACCAAGACGAATTTTTAATTAATATTTGCATTTTCAACTAAATATTTGAATTTTTAATTAATATTTGAATTTTCAATTAAACATTTGAATTTTTAATTGAATATTTGAATATTCAATTGAATATTTGAATTTTCAATTGAATATTTGAATTTTCAATTAAATATTTGAATTTTCAATCAAATATTTGTAATTTTAATTAAATTGTTGAATTTGTAACCCAAACAGACGAATTTTTAACAAAGTAGTTTATTTTTCGAAGCAAAAAAACTGCTAATCCGAATCAGTTAAACATAGCAGTTAATCAGCGAAATTTCACTGATAAACAGTTAAATTTGTTTAAATTCAGGCATTTTTGATGAAATTGAGAACCACTGGTGGAAGGTGTACAATGATTGAGGGAAGTGAACTGAGAAAAGTGCAAGGCATTTAAATAACAATCTGCCCTGCGATATTTTATGGGTTCCATAAGGAAACGTCGCGACTTGTGATTGTTCCGCATGTAACCTAGGGACGTAACGGGTGGCTTATTCTGCATTAGAATGTACTTTATGGCGTAATTTTTATTGCAAATTTAATCGATTTTTCAATATTTATATCAAATAAATTCACTGAAATCAAGTCTCCTACATTTTGTTTGAGCTTACTTTCGTCTTGAGAGAACACTCTAAATTAAAATCAGTCAAAATGTGACTGATTAAATTAATCAAGTATTTTTTGACTGAAAAATAAGTCATTTCTACTGTCTGATATTTTAACAGATTAATCAGTCAATATTGTTAACTGAATTAGTCATTTCAAATTACTGAATCAATCAATCACTTCAAACGACTGAATCAATCAGTCAATTGAGACGACTGAATTCATAAGTTATTTTAAATGACTGACTTAATCAGTTATTGAAAGTGACTGAATCTATCTATCAGTCACTTGCGACGACTGGATTAATCAGTCACTACAAAGGATTGACTGAATCAGTCACTTCAAATGACTGACTAAATCAGTCACTTCAAATGACTGCATCAATCAGTCACTTCAAAAGTCTGAATTATTCAGTCAGTTCAAATGACTGAATCAATCATTCTCTTCAAATGACTGTAGCAATCAGTCACTCCAGATAACTGAATCAATAAGTCATTTCAAATAACTGAATAAATCAATCACTCTAAGCGACTCATTAATTCAGTCATTTGAAGTGACTGATTGATTTAGTCATTTGAAGTCACTGATTGATTCAGTTATTTGAAGTGACTGATTTATTCATACATGTGAAGTGACTGATGTATGCAGTCATTTAAAGTGACTGATTTATTCAGTCACTTAGAGTGATTGATTTATTCAGTCACTTAGAGTGATTGATTTATTCAGTTATTTGAAGTGACTTATTGATTCAGTTATCTGAAGTGACTGATTGATACAGTCATTTGAAGAGAATAATTGATTCAGTCATTTGAACTGACTGAATAATTCAGACTTTTGAAGTGACTGATTGATTTAGTCATTTGAAGTCACTGATTGATTCAGTTATCTGAAGTGACTGATTTATTCATACATGTGAAGTGACTGATGTATGCAGTCATTTAAAGTGACTGATTTATTCAGACTTCAAATGACTAAATCAATCAGTCACTTCAAAAGTCTGAATTATTCAGTCAGTTCAAATAACTGAATCAATTATTCTCTTCAAATGACTGTATCAATCAGTCACTTCAGATAACTGAATCAATAAGTCACTTCAAATAACTGAATAAATCAATCACTCTCAGTGACTGAATAAGTCAATCACTCTAAGTGACTGAATAAATCAGTCACTTGCGACGATTGGATTAATCAGTCACTTCAAAGGACTGACTAAATCAGTCACTTCAAATGACTGACTAAATCAGTCACTTCAAATGACTGCATCAATCAGTCACTTCAAAAGTCTGAATTATTCAGTCAGTTCAAATGACTGAATCAATTATTCTCTTCAAATGACTGTAGCAATCAGTCACTTCAGATAACTGAATCAATAAGTCATTTCAAATAACTGAATAAATCAATCACTCTAAGTGACTGAATAAATCAGTCACTTTAAATGACTGCATACTGAATAAATCAGGCACTTCGAATGACTGATTCATCTGTTGTATTTTAACAATTTTGTCAAAAAGTCATCCGTTTTGGGTAAAAATTCGTCTTTTTGGATTGAGAATTTATTTTTTTCGTAGAAAATTATTTCTTGGTTAAAAATTCATATTTTGTTCGTGAAAAGTCAACAAAAATCTTTTTTAACAGAAAATTCAACTATTTTTTTAAAATTTATCTTTTCGATTTATAAATTCATCCGCTTTGGTAGAAATTTTGTTTTTCAGTGAAAATGCAACTTTTTGGTTAAAAAATCTTCAGTTGAAAATTCATCTCTTTGGTTGAAAGTTGAACTATTTTTTTTGAAAGTTAATCTTTTTTAATCGAAAATTCAACTAGTTGCGGGTAAAAGTTAAACTACATTGTTCAAAATTTATTTTTCTGATTGAAGGCTTATCGTCTTTGTTCAAAAATTCAACTTTTTTTAGTGGAAAAGTCATTTTTTTTTAAATTATTTTTTTAACTGAAAATGTAACTTCCCCATTTTTTAAAGATTGATCTTTTTTAGTTGAAAATTCTTCTTTTTTGGTAAAAAATAATAATTTTCTTGGTTTAAAATTTCATTTTTGTTGGGTAAGAATGCATTAGTTCTGTGGAAAAATACTTTGTTGCTGAAGTCATATTTTTTGTTTGTAAATTCAATTTTGGTGGAGAAAATTCGTCTTCTGGCTTGAAGGTTCAACAATTTAGGTAACATTTTATTTCTTTAGTGAAAAATCTTGATTTGTTGAAAATTCCTCTTTGTGGTTTTAAAAAACGTTTTTTTTTGGTTTAAATTTCATGTTTTTTTATTGAAATATAAACTATGACACTTTTTGTTGGGAAGTTATATTTTTAGGTTGAAAATTCAACTTTTATGTTAAAAATTCAATCATTTCGTTGAAAATTCAAGTATTTTGTTCAAAACTCATCTTTTATAGTAGGAAAGACATTTTTTTGTTTAAAATAAATTAATAAATTTGAAAATTTTTAATTTGTGTCTTAAATACTGTCTTATTCCGTTTATGAAATTTTTTCGAATATAAGATGACCTAATAAATTAATCGTCTAATTGTTACTATTGTTTTATTTCAATAAAGACATTTTAAATTATAAAAGTGAAAACCACGTGACTTTTTAATATATATAAAAAATAACAGAGTTTAATCATAAAATGTCACCTACTCATGAAAGAAAACACCGTTGAGCAAGTAACGGAATGGTTTTTATAATTTTTCTTCACTCCGAAACTGGTTTTAACGCACGTACGGGAATGACGTTTTTGTTGTCAAAATGCACTTTTCAGTTTTAATATCAGATTCACAAAAAAAAGAGTTAATATTTCAAGCTCAATTTTATAGAATCTTGTATTAAACGATACGCTTAATATTTCTGCATTTATTACTCAACTGTAACTACAATATTTTATTTGAAAAAAAGACGTACGGTAATGACGTCTGAAATGACAAAAATCGAGGAACAGACTTTAAGGTTTTTACAATTTTATTAATTTGACTTAAAAAATGTGCATAAATCAAATTAATGTTTATCTAAAGTATACAAACTTGATTCGTTTAGCATTTTTCAGGTTACTGTCTAAAAAAAAAGGAGAAAATCAGTTTATCCTTGTGCAAAGTGAGGACGGGACGCCGTACGGTAATGACGATTGGGGTGTTCTTATATTAAATTAAAGTAAATAGAAACAGAAATGAAAAAAATAACTGACCATTTTGCAGAGGATGATAATAAGTATTTCTTGAATTAAAAAAATATCAGTACGAATTTCTAAGTTAATGTTATATTACTGGGACTTCAAGTTTGCCTTTAATTTGAAAATTACCCAAAAATAGTTTTAGTTGTCTGTAGTTTTTTGTGCAAATTTTGCCACCATGGTAGAAGAAATATAAAAGATGGTTCTGATTAAAGTTAAAATCCTCATTGGATTAGTTTTTAAAAAATTGAAAAAGATTTGAAAATTATCAAAAATGAAAAAAAAATCGTGTCTGCGTTTTTTTTTTCTTTTTTCATCTATTTTTTTTTCAATATGCTGTACACATCTCGTAAAACAATACCAGCTCACTCGGAGACTTATGCTCCAGCATGAAACTTTCGCGCGAATTGCGCGCGTGCGCAGCGATTTGAATGCAAATACACGCGTGAAGGACGCACACATTATTTTTGCATTGCGTACTTGATATATTTGCAATTTACAGCCACTCTACTCTTCTGTGAGCTTATGCCATCTGTGACTTCCTTGAGGTACTTCATACTGATTACAAATCACTTTTTCTTTTTTTTTTCTTTATTTATTTCTTAATTCACTCTTTATCTATATCCCCTTCCTGGCCAGAATATTCGTTGAATTTTGTAAACAAAATATATTTTCACGAGGAGAGATAAAATATTTTTGTTCATACAACTCGTAATAATGTTGTGCAGAAAATTTTATTTAGAGTGAAAATATCCTATCTAATGAAATTAATTTTCTTGTAGGAAAGGGAAAAAAATTAACAATAAAGTATAACTTTCTACAATTAAAAAATTTGTATAACTTTCCAATAACACATAATAAATAATTAAATAAATAAATAAATAAATAAATAAATAAATATATATCAGAATGAATATAATTTATAATTAATTTTTTGAATTAATTATAATTCATAATAATTTATATATATAAAAAATATATATATTTAATAACTTTTCTTACTTTTTTATAAGAATCTACAAGGTATAATAGAAAACTACAGGATTAACTTTTTTTTTAATTTCGGTGTTTGACAATAATGATAAAAATAATAATAATAAATAAAAAAAAAAAATAATATCGGGGAAAAATCGTTAGTGCCAGCAAACAAAAATTACCAGTACCGACAATTCTGTAAAATTAAAAAAAATTGCCTTCAAATCTTCCAGACTCTTTTCTTTGAAATCTTTTTAAATATTGTCTTAAATTTTAAAACTTTTAATTTTACGTAAATTATTGTAGAAAATGACAGAAAAATATAAATTTTCCCGAACAATACTTCTAGAATCCGCATCAACATTTCGAGTTGTACTTTACTTTCAATTTTTGTAAGAATTGAATATTTAATTGATAATATTTAATATAATTTTTTTTTAATTTGATAAACAAATTTTATTTAAAAATTTAAATATTCATAATATTTATAATAATAGAGAATATATAAAAAGATTTCAAAAGATTAAAAAAAAAAGAGTCTGGAAGGTTTGAAGGCAATATTTTTAATTTTGCAGGATTGGCGGTACTGGTAATTTCTGTTTGACGGTACAAACGATTTTTGATCGTTATTATTATTTTTTTATTTTATCTATTATTATTATTTTTTTTTTAAGAAACTAAAATTGAAAAAATTATATACTCTTACCAAGAATTTTTTCCATTATAATAAATCACATTGAACTGTAGTTCAATCTATAATATTACATTTTTAACCATTTAATTGAAAACATTTTAATTAAGGATGACATTTTTTGGAATATTCAGTGATATCTTACTTTTTTATTAAAAATGAGCTATTATAAATCAATTATTAAAAACTAAATTATTTTAAACTGAAATATTTAAAATAGAAAGCCTTGAATCGCTAATATTTCAGTGTTAAATTTAAACTTTGAACGTTACAATTTTAATTTTTCTGTTTAACAAATTTTAAATAAATTTGAGTGAAATTATTGAATTTTGATGCATAAATAACAATTGAACAATTACAAATTTAGAAAAAATACAAGTTTTGAGAGAATCCGACCTTAATATTTAAAACTGGAAAATATTGTGAAAAATAAAAAAAATAAATTTAGATTTCTGAAGTTTTCGAAATAAAATTTTGAAGCTTTTCCATGATCTCTAAAGGTTTAAAGAAAATAAAAAAAAAATTCCTCAATTTGCTGGAAAAATTTAAAATTATTTTTCATTTAAAAAAATTTATTATAAGAGAATATTTAAAAAGATTTAAAACTAACTTTTTTGATGATTGAATGACAATTGAACAATTATTAGCCCGGAAAATAATTGAGCAAGTTAAAAATATATTTAAAAGTTTTAAAAAGATTCCAAAATAATTTAAAACGTGAAAAGATTTAAAACCATTTAATTCCGCTTAAAAAATTAATTTAAAATGAATATTTAATAAGATTGCCAACATTTTCAAAAAAGAATCTGGATGATTTTAAGGTAGTTTTTTTTTACTTTTGCAGGATTTTCAATGAATTGTAGTGAACATTTATTTTTCAAGATAATAATATTATTATTAGATTCCTAGCGATTTTTTAAAATTATTTCTTTTTAACAATTTTTTAAGAGAATATTCAAAAAGACTTTAAAACAATTTGAAACAAACTTTAATGTATGAATTAATGTTCCTAACTCAAAATTGCTTCCAAATTTTTGATTTGAAATCTTCAAAAATCCACAGTTTGTTTCAAATAAATTTTTTTATATACTTTCAAAATTTCTAAATACCTCTTAAACCAATTCGAATTTGAAATTTTTAAAAATCTTTTCAAATATTTTGTTTAAATTGGTTTTTTAAAAATAATTAAAATTTTAAAAAATCTTCATTTTTGAAAAAAATTCCATTTTGCAATATTGAAAAATTTTATGAAAAATTCGAGTTGGTTGAAGAGCCATTTACAAGTTTCGAAAGGATACAAATCAATTTTATTTTAAACAATGTGTAGATTTTTGAAGATGTTTGAACAAAAAATTTATTTTTAAGAATATTGAAAGGTTTAAAGAGAATAAAAAAATTGTTATATTTCTGAAAAAAACATTTATGATATTTTGATTTACAACATTTACTTGAAGAAAATATTCAAACATATTTAAAAACATTACAAAAGATTTCGAAAATGGTAAAAAAGGAATCCGGAAGATTTTAGGACAATTTTAGTCAGTTCAAAAGGTATTTTGGAATATAAGAAGTTTTGAAAAGAATAAAAATATTCTAAAACTTAGGAAGATTTTCGAAAATTTATAAAATGTTTTGAAATTATTTCCAGGCGTCAAAAATTCCTAAATATCTATGAGACCGACACAAAATTTTTCCTGAAATTTTTTAAAATTCTGTAAAATGAAATTCTTAGACATTTTCTACATACTGTTTCGATTCAAAAGAAATAGTTGTTTGGAAATTTCATTTTTTATCAAACATTTTCCCCTTCAAACTATAATTTGTCTGAAAAAATTTTTCTTCCTTGACTAAAAAATCTTTTTTGGTCGAAATTTAATAATTATGTTAAAAATTCGTCTTTTTGGTTTGAAAGTTGGTGGAAATCTAATTTTTTTCAAATTGTATAATTACAGCTATTTTGTTTGAAATTAAAATCTTGCTCGGTTTTGAGAACTCAACTATTTTAATAAAAATTCACTTATTTGGTTAAAAATTAAAATATTTTTTTAAAAATAAATGTTTGGTACACGTGTTGAAAAGTACCTTTTTTGTTGACAATTTCTATTTTGCGATAAAAAAGTAAACTGTTTTGTAGAAAATTCGTCTCTTTTGCGAAATATTTAATCTTCTTTGGACAGAAGTACAAGTGGTTGACATTTAATTTTCCTTAATTTATTTTATTTTAATTATTTAATTATTTTCAACCAAAAATGGAATAGTTAAATTTTGAATTAAAAAAATTAATTTAAAAAAAGGTTTGAAAAAAAGTTTAATTTTTAACAAGATAGTTAAGTTTGTTACCAAAGAGATGAATTTTAAACTAAAATTATGAATCTACATGAGAAAAAAGCATTATTAACAAAGCAGTTCAACTTTCAACCAAAAATATGAATTTTCAACCAAGAAGATTAATTTTCTACAAAAAAGCAAATTTTCAACAAAACACTAAAAATTTCAACTAAAAAAGATTAATTTCCAAACAAAAAAAAACAAGTATTTAACAAAATACATCAAATTCGAACCAACTAGTTGAATATGCAACTATAATAAGATCAATCTTCAAACAAAAGTAGAATTAGATAAATTTTTAATTAACAAAATTAATTTTCTACAACAAAAAAAATAATAATTTTACAACAAAATAGTTAAATTGTCAAGCAGAGTCAAATATTAAATTATAAAGGATCAATTTTGAATCAAAAATAGTATAGTTGAATTGTCA
This sequence comes from Andricus quercusramuli, assembly GCA_932178445.1. NCBI lineage: Eukaryota > Metazoa > Arthropoda > Insecta > Hymenoptera > Cynipidae > Andricus > Andricus quercusramuli. Next base: position 16,948 of record CAKNXH010081718.1, read on the forward strand.
GATAAAAAAATTAATTTTACATAAAAAAAACAAATTGTCAACAAAATAGTTCAATTGTCAACCGTAGAAATGGGTTTTCAATGAATATGATTAATCTTTGACCGAAAAAATGAACTTTTAAAAAAATAGTTTATTTTCAATTAAGTAGTTGAATTTTCAACCAAAAAGATGAATTCCCGACGAGAAAATTAATATTCGCTATTTGAAAGATATTTCAATTTCAAATGAAAAACAGTTCATATTTCAACTAAATTTTTTTAAATTTTAAGTCAAAAGCAGGAGAATTCTAAAAAAAAACATAAATTTAAAAAAACTTGAATCCTCAAACAAATTATTGAATTTTTAACTAAAAAGATCAATTTTTCACCAAACATGATTTCGAATGAAGAAAGAAAAATAATTTTTTTTAAATAGTTCAATTTGCACAAAAATGATGAATTTTCAACTGAAATTTCTAATCTTTAACCAAACAGATGAATTTTTAACCAAGAAGATTAATTTTCTACAAAAAAGCGAATTTTCAACAAAAAACTAAAAATTTCAATAAAAAAGTCAAATTTTCAACTAAACAAAATTAATTTCCAACCCACAAAAACAAATTTTTAACAAAATAATCAAATTTGAACCAAACAGTTGAATATAGAAATATAATAAGATCAATCTTCAAACTAAAGTAGAATTAGTTAAATTTTCAATTAACAAAATTAATTTTCAACAAAAAAACTACTTTTTGAACAAAATAGTTAAATTGTCAAGCAGAGTTAAATTTTCAACTAAAAAGGATCAATTTTCCACCATTTCAATTAAAAAGATCAATCTCTGACCGAAAAAATGAATTTTTAACAAAATAGTAACTTTTAATTAAGTAGTTGAATTTTCAACCAAAAAGATGAATTCTCGATGAAAAAATTAATAGTTGCTATTTTAAACAACAAATATTTTAATTTCAAATCAAAAAGAGTTGATACTTCAACTGAAAATATTTTTAATTTCAAGTCAAAAGCAGGGGAATTCTTCCAAAAATCATAAATTAAAAAAACTTCAATCCTCAAAGAAATTATTGAATTTTCAACGAGAAAAGATTAAATTTTCACCCAACATGATTTTTAATCAAAAAAGAAAAAAAATTTTACAAAAAATAATTCAATTTGCACAAAAATAATGAGTTTTTAACTAAAATTTTTAATCTTCAACCAAACAGATGAATTTTAAACCAAAAATATGAATTGTCAACCAAGAAGATTAATTTCCTACAAATAAGCGAATTTTCAACAAAACACTAAAAATTTCGACGAAAAAGACCAATTTTCAACTAAAAAAGATTAATTTCCAACGAAAAAACCAATTTTTAACAAAATACATCAAATTTGAACCAAATAGTTGAATATGCAACTATAATAAGAGCAATCTTTAAACAAAATTAGAATTAGTTAAATTTTCATAAAACAAAATTAATTTTCAACAAAAAAAACACTAATTTCTGAACAATATAGTTAAATTGCCAAGCAGAGTTAAATTTTCACTTTAAAAAATTTATTTAAAAAAAAAACGAATTTCTAACAGAATAGTTTAATTGTCGATCAAAAAGAGCTCATATTTCAAAATGTTTTTAATTTCAAGCCAAAAGCAGGGGAATTCTACCAAGAACCATAAATTTAAAAAAAATTTGAATCCTCAAACAAATAATTGCATTTTATAAAAAAAAGATCAATTTTTCACGAAACATGATTTTTAATCAAAAAAGAAAAATAATTTTTAAAAAACAGTTCAATTTGCACAAAAATGATAAATTTTCAACTGAAATTTTTAATTTTCAACCAAAAAGATGGTTTTCCAACCAAAAAGATTGATTTTCTACCAATAATGATACATTGATCGAATCAGTAATGTCCTTTGACAGAATCAGTAATTTTGAATGATATAAACTGCAGCTTTTATTGATGAAATCAGTCATTTTGTATAACGTAATATCAGAAACTTTCATTAATTAAATTACTAATTTTGAATCATATAACCAGTAACTTTCATTAATTAAATCAGTGATTTTCATTGATCTAATCCGTAAAATTCAATGCGTTTTTCAGTCATTTACGGTCGATTTTAATCATTCATTAAAATGTAGGAATGAATAGAAATAGCAGAAAAATCAATGACTTCTATTCACTGAAAATCAATCATTTCAAGTGACTGATTCATTCAGCAATGTTGAATCATTTCATCCGTTGAAATGACTGTTTTTTAAATTGAATGGCTAATTTTTATTATTGATAATATGAATAATAAGATCCATTTTTTTTGTATTTGATTCTACTGATGGTTATATCTATTTAAATATAATGTACGGGTTTTCCAGTCTACGTTTACTTGTCTCTCCTGTTGTCTATGATTATTTTTCGGCTCAAGTCTCATCCAAAGTGTGAAGACTATTACGTGCAATCTAACCACAAGAATCTGTTGAATCTTCAAAAAGCATCAATTTGCGGTTTTTCAATTTTTCTATTGTCTTAGAATGATTGTACACACGTCTGCGGTAGATTCTTACCAAAAAAGAGAAGAGTATTTTACAAGACTATCGTAAAACTATAATGGGGCAAATATTTACGGCGGCTTATACCTGTAGGCGACGCACTTTCAGGTCTTTAGGATCACCGAGGATTCGGCAGTGAGACAGAAAACCTGGCTACATATTGCATTAGCGTACTCGTAATCCCGTCTGGGCTTTTCACATCATTAATGGAATAAGAGTAAAAAAATACCACTGCGAAGTATTTTTTGATGTATTCACTAAAAATTATAAGTATGGGATTGATCAATCATTGACTTTCAGAAGTATAAAACATGTATGGTAAATGAGACGATCCCATACTTGAAGTATTCCTATAGATGAAAACTCGTAATTTCATGGAGAAAGATTTTCTGTTAGTCATAGTAAGTCATAGGGCGACCTCCATATTTTAAAATCAAAACTAACAGAATTAAAAGAGTAGATTTCTCATTTTATCGATCGCCGTTAATTATTTCGATTTATTTATTTCCACTATTATTTTGAATGTAAGTTGTTATTGAAGATATTAAATCTTTGGTTGTTATGACTGACTTTCTCAATACATGGCGTAAAATAAAATTTATTTCAGTAATTTTTCTACATTTCTAATCCAGTCGCAGATGTTCTTCTTTGTCATATGATATGCGCGTTATATTTTGGCCGATCTATACTACGAGACCGTACGCGCGCCAAAGCTCGCGCGTTTTACTCATTTCGATTAATGACAGTTTTGAAAATTCTATCTGATGATTACATTTTTTCAATTATTTAAGATTCTTATAAAAGTACATATGCCTAAAAATCATGAAAATATGGTGTAATAATAATTAAATACATTCAATATTATTGCTATGTATATCGTTTTCAACTACAATCTATTTAAACAATTCTGTGAATACATAATTTTTAACCAAATCACTTTGGCGTTGTTCTCCTAAGAAAATCCGTAATGCTTGCCCAGACCTAACTCGCGAAAACGCCACATACAATTGTCCATGATTAAATACATATTTACGAAGATCTACTCCGATGTCATCGAAAGTTTGTCCCTGACTTTTGTTAATAGTCATGGCAAATCATTAATAATAGATACGATGGATGAATACAATTTCTCCTGCTTTATCACCTGTTAAAATTCTACATCGTAAAAGATTATATATCACGTTTTGCGTTGAGAATTCATCTTTTTTGGTAGAAAATTCAACTACTTAGTTGGAAGTGGAACTACTTTGTTAACAATTTATTTATTCGGTTGATGATTCATCATTCTAGTTAGCATCTCCCTCTTTTGTTGAAAATGTAATTCTTTTGTTGACAATAATGTTTCCTAGATGATAATTAATTATTTCAACTGAAAATTTAACTCGTACATGTTTGGTTTAAAATTTATCTTCTTAAGTTGAAGATTCAAATTTTTGGTTTAAAATTCCTGTATTTTGTTGAACATTCAAATTTTGTGGGAGAATATTTCATTGTTTTTGTGACTAATTCATCTTTTTGGTTGGAAATTCCTTAAAAAATAAAAATATTTGTTTGAAAATTCATGTACTTTGTTAAAAAATTCATCTATTTTGTAAGAAAATTCATATTATCGGTTGAAAATTGATCGTTTTGATTTGAAATTTGTTTTTTCCTTATTTAGAATTAATTTTTAAGCTGGAAATATAACTGTTCCATTTTTTGTCGGTAATTTATCTTTTTTGATAAAAATGTAGTCTTCTTGGTTAAAAAATTATACTATTTCGTTGAAAATTTGCTTTAATTTGATTCTATTTTTAGTTGAAAATTTATCTGTTTTAGGTTAAAATTCAACTATTTGTTGAAAATCCGTCTTTTTTGGTAGAAGAGTACTCTTATTAGTTGAAATTTCACCTTTTTGGTTGAAAATTTAACAGTTTTGTTGACAATTCGTTTGTTTTTTGTTTGAAAATTTATTTTAGGAACTGAAAATTATCCTACTTTATTTTTGGTGGAAAATTTATCATTTTAGTTTGAAATTCATGTATTTGGTTGAAAATTAAATTTTTTTAAATTGAAGATTCATCATTTCAGTTGAAAATTCACTTTAACCATTCCATTTTTTGTGGCAAATTTACTTTTTTTGATAGAAATGTAATCTTTTTCGTTAAAAAATTATCTGTTCAGTAGAAAATTTAATGAATCTATTTTTTAAAGAATTAATTTCTTTGGCTAAAAATAAAACTGTTTGGTAGAAAATTCTTTTTTATTTTTTGATAGAGAAAATTCATGTTTTGGGTTGAAAAATCCACTATTTGGTCAAAAATTCATATTTTCTGTTGAAAATTCATCATTGTGATTAAAATTAATTTCTTCGGTTGAAAATTTGTTTCTTTTTAGATGAAAATTAATTTTTCTAACAGAAGATATAACTATTCCATTTTCGCTTGAAAATTTATATTTTTAGTTGAAAATTATTTAATTTCGCTGAAAACTCGTTTTTTCTAAATGTACTTCTGTAACTGAAAATTGAAATATTATATTTTTGGTTTGTAAATTTATCTTTTTCAGTTTAAAAGTGAATTATGTCGTTAAAAACTAATTTTTTGGTCATCAAAAAAACACATCTTTTTCTTAGTTGAAAATTATACTATTTCGTTTAAAATTTACTTTAATTTTATTGAAGATTAATTTTTTCGGTGAAAATTGAACTATTTTTTGAAAATCAATGTATTTGGTTCAAAATTAAATTTTTTAAATTGAAGATTCATCATTTTAGTTGAAAAATCACTTGAACTATTCTATTTTTTGTTAAAAATTCATTTCTTTCATTGGAAAAAAAACTATTTAGTTGAAAATTCGGTTTCTTTTGTTGATAGAAAATTCATCTTTTGGATGAGAAGTCTAGTATTTGGTCAAAATTCAATATTTTTGTTTAAAAATTCATCATTGTGATTAAAAATTAATTTCTTTGGTTGAATATTCATTTCTTTTCAGTTGAAAATTAATTTTTTTTTTCAAATGAAGATAAAACGATTCCATTTTCGCTTTAAAATTTATATTTTCAGTTAAAAATTAATTAATTTTACTGAAAACTCGTTTTTTTTAAAATATTCTTCTCTAACTGCAAATTTTAAATATTATATGTTTGGTTTGTAAATTTATCTTTTTTAGTTTCAGATTAAATTATTTTGTTGAGAATTCATTTTTTTGATTGAAAATTGATTGTCCCAACTACAAATTTAATTGTTATGTTTTTTGTTAAAAAATAATTTGTTTCAATGAAAAAAAAAATATCTTGTTGAAATTTTTTTTTTCTGTTGAACATTTATTTTTCTGACATTTCAACTGTTCTAATTTTGGTTGAAAATTGATTTTTTGCAGATGAAAATTCGTGTGATTTGTTTAAAATGAGTCTTTTTGATAGAAAATTAATGTTTTTAGTTGAATTTAAAGTGATGCATTTTCCCGCGAAATTAAAATAATGTAATTATTATTAATGAAAGTAGGAAATACGATTGTTTAAATCCCAATTCAAAATGCTCAAAAATGCTCATTAAATTCTAAAAGAACATAAAGGTCGAGAATATTCTCGAGCATATTCTCATGCTCGTGAGAATTTCTCCGAGCACTTAAACTCTTTAGAACACTACACGTGTGCGTGCTTCTCAAATGTCGCTTTATCCACTGCAGTGTTCCCAATTCGTACCCCTCACTCAACTGCGCATGCATCGCCGCGCGGTAAATATCGATTGTCGAAATCGATACTTGAGCAACGAATCAGAAGTGCGGGAATAGGCGTTACGATATTTCGACTTCGACTCAATGAACTTTTTAGAATAGGATATTCTACTCGATTAGATTAGATGAATGACAAAATATTTATATATTGTGAACTGATTAATTAATTATTAACTGATTCTATTAAAACTAACATTTTCTGGAATGTGTTTAGAAGGTTATTGATCATTCAAATTGTCAGAAATGACGGTTCAAATTTGAAAAAAAAAACATAAAGAAAAATTTATTTCAATATTTCAATGAAAATTATAGATTAATTGATTATCTGAATTCAATTTTTAAAATGATATATTTCATGTTTAAAAAATATAAATTCATAAATGAATTAAGTTTTCAGAAATAAAAGTTCAAATCCTTCATATTAAAAAAGATAACCTCCATCTTGTGTAACTTTGTGGCATAGAAGGAATCGTTATGTAGTCGAATATTGGATATGATTTTTATAATAAAAGTTTATTTATATTAAAAATAATTCTATTCCAATTCCATAATTTTCCAAATGTTTACGATGTTGTGAAATAATGATTTAAAATGAATCTTCAACATTATACGTAAATGTGTTTTAAGTTTTTATGGAATTCGTTAAAAAGATTATAAATAATTAAAATTTTTAGAAAAATATATGATGAACATTATTTTGATGTTTCAATGTAAATAATATCGTTGATTGATTTTTATGTTTTGAACTGATGAATTAACTATAATTAACTATTGACTGATTCATTTTTTTCAAAAAAGTGAATTATATCAAGATTAATTCAATTTTCAAAATTATATGTGCATATATTTCAATTTCTACTGGTATTATGTTGAAAGGTTAATAATCATTGAAATTTTAGATAAATATTAAATACAAGTTATTCTAATACTTAAATGAAAATAATTATTAAATGCTTTCTATGTTCTGAACTCATTAAATATTAACTGTTTCTGTTAAAAATTGCATTTTCTGGAATTAGTTGAAAGATGATTGATAAATTAAATTTGATAGAAGAAAAGTGAAAATTTAAAGCAGAATATGTATAAAGTAAAAATTATTAGAAAGTTTCAATGAAAATAATATTTTCATACTTTTTATGTTGTCAACTGATTAATTAAAAATTAGCTGATTAATTTTGTTCACAATATTAAATTACATAAAGATTGAAATTTAATATTCTTCAATTAAGTAACATAAATTGATTATTTACCTTGAGATTATGTAATTAAATATTGGCTATAATTTGAACAATAAAAGTTTATTTATATTTAAAATAGCCCTATTCCAGTTACATAAATGTCCAATTGTTTCTGAGGTTGCGAAATGAGTATCTGAAATCAATTTTCAAAATTATATGTACATATTCTTTCATTTTTCCTGAAATTATTCTAAAAGGTACTTCAAATTTAATAATTAATGTATTATAAATATTCCCTTTGCCTAAGAATTTAGGAAAATCTTTAAGCATTGAAATACACATTGCACGGTTATATTTATTTGAACAACAATAATTATTAAATTAATTCAAATTTTCATAACAATATGAAATAACAATTATTTGAATGATTCAATAAAGATAATTCTTCAATGCTTTCATTGTTATGAAATGATTAATTCATTATTGGCTAATTAATTTTGTTACAAAATTAAATGACATAAATATTCAATTTCAATTTTTCTATATCAAGTAACATAAATCAATTATAATTAGTATAATATAAAGGTTTATTTCTTCAAACCTATCTCTATTACAATTATGTAATTTCTTATAATATTTATGATGTCAAATGAGTATCTGAATTCAATTTTCCAAATCATGTGTATACATCTTTTCATTTTTTCTGGAATAAGTTTAAAAGGTTATTGATGACTGAAATTTTCAGAAAAATATAAAATCAACATTATTTGAATACAATCTTCAAAATTATATGTGGATATGCATGTTTTAATTGTTCAGCGATGTTCCATCGTAGGCTGTTATTTTTCTGAATTATTTAAACGTTACATTATGATGATTATTTAATGATTTAGCGATGTTTCTTGATTCACAAATTTCCAAAAATGGACGTGAAAGCTCTTCTTTTTCTATAAAAATTTATTTCAATATTCCAGTGCAAATACATGTTCAATGATTTTTATATTGAGAATAGAGAATCGGATCAGAATAGGATTTTTTTTAAAATTATAGGTATATTGATGCTCACATTTAAAAATATAGCCCTGTTAGTACCCGCAAAGGTCATTGTACAAAAATTATGTTTTTTCTCAAAATATTGAATTGCATAACTTGCTACTACGTTACATGGATTCACTGAATACATTCTTTGAGAATATAATTTCAGCAAGAATTTTATTGGCCTAGAAATTTGAACAAATAAATAGTGATTCGAAATGGTCACGTAATCATCTAGTGTATATTGAAATAGTATAGCTAAAGTCTAGATAAAGTACAGATGAAGTATAGATGAAGTATAGCCAAAGTATATACATGAAGTATATGATATACTTCATCTATACTTAAGTATAGCTGAAGTATAGGATATACTTAATCTATATACTTGAGTATGGCCAAAGTATCGCATGCAATATGTGTGCATTTGTTTTTGAAGATATCATAGCAACGTGATAAAACATCATAAATCGTGAATGACAGATCGTCCGCAAATTAAAAAATGTCGTGATTTAAATAATTTCTTGAGAAAAGTGTGCAACGAATATTGTTCGCGAGTGTAATAAAGAAGCCAGTTAATAAATTCTTCAAGTTTCAACAAAATTCGTTTCATATTTATCTCACGAAATCTACTTTGGATTTAAAATTCAACCGTTCACTTTTGGAACTAGATGGAGATTCCTTAAAGCAAGAAGATGTATATAATAAGAAGCTTATATTCTTATTATTTTCTATATGTGGGTAAGAGATCCAGTAATCTTTGATTCCTAACCATAGCATTATTATTGCATGGAAAATTTTGACAAATTTATTATTTAGATAAAAGACATTATGTTATATGTTTAATAATATAAAGTATTTCTCCAGTTTTGCTAAATTTAGAAGTTGCAATAAATATATTTTTTTTTCATGCTGTGAAAATCATGATTCTGGGATCTCTTATTTGATGTATTTCAGGTGTTCAATGTCATCATCAAGAATACATCGCTTGTACTTATTTCATATTATTAATATACTTTTCAATATTTTTTTTCAATAACTTTTCATTCTATACTTATACCTTCATAGCTATACCTATTATAGCCATACTTTCCCTATACTTTAGGCATACTTTATTTATACTCCTAAAATACTTGAGCTATACTTTACAGCTATACATCAGCTATACATCAGCTATACTTCAGCTATACTTCAGCTATACTTCTAAGATATACTTTAGCTATACTCTTACTATACTTCGACTATACCTTGTTATACTTTAGCTAGATTTAAGCTATACATCCACCATACATAACTCAAATAGACATGAAGTATGGGATCGTCTCATATACCATACTTTTATTATACTATCTGAGAGACATCTATTCGATTTTCCAAATGTTTTCCTAGATCAATCCCATAAACAATTTTTTTACCCGGGTATGGTTGCATTTTTTTTGGCTCATTTTATGAGCATTTTGCTTCCTCGTAGGTATCATATAAATTTGCTCCCACGCGTCTCGAAGACGCGAACAACTACATCAAATACAGTACTTTTAAATGTAAAACTTAATTTAAGTTTCGCTGTTTCTTGACGACGCGAACAAATATATCCACTAGGGACTGAAAAAATTGAAGAGAAAATTAAAATTTTGTTGTTTAAAATTAAAAATGGTATTTAAATAATTTGTTTTTTAATTTAACTAAATTTAAAAAAATGTATTTCATTATTTTTATTTCTAAAAAAATTAAACTAAATTAAATAAAAATCAATTAAATTAAATTTAAACAAAATTTTGAAAAATGATTAAAAATATAAAAACAAAAATAGATTCGCTCCCACGCGTCTCGAAGACGCGAACACTTACATCAAATACAGTACCTTTAAAATTTAAAAGTTTATATTCCGCTGTTCCTCGAAGACGCGAACAAATATATCCACTAAGGACCGTGAAGATTATCTTTTTAGTTATAAATTTTATGATTTGGGTGAGACATATTTTTTTCGCAAATTCAACTCTTTTGTTAAAAATTCGTCATTTTGGGTTAAAAATTCAACTCGTTTCGTATAATACTAACCTTGCGTTTAAAATTCATATTTTGTTGCTGATAAGTCAACTGAAATCTTTTTTGGGTGAAAAATATTTTCTCTGAAAATTCGCCTTTTTAATTTGAAAGTTCATCTTTTTTTAGTAGGAATATTGCACCTTTCTTGGACAAAAATGCAACTGTTTTGTTGAAAATTCATCTGTTGCCTAGGAAATTCACTTTTTGTTTAAAATTTGTATTTTCCTGTAGAAGTGTCTATTGAAATCCTTTTTGATGGAAATTTGACTTTTTTTTGAAAATTGTTTTTTTTTTATTTGAAAATTTACCTGTTTTAGTAGAATTTTCATTTTTCTTGGACAAAAATGAAACTGTTTGGTTGAAAATTCAACAATCTTGTTAAAGTCATACTTTTTGGTTGAAAATTCTGCTGTTTTGTTGAAAATTTAACTATTTTGTAGAAAATTCGCTTTTTGGTTAAATTGAATAATTTGGTATTGAAAAGAGAACTGAAATCTTTTCTGGATGAAAATTCAACTATTAAAAAATTATTTTTTAAAATTTATTTGTTCTAAGAGAGAAAATGCAACTATTTGGTTGAAAATGAAACTATTTTGTTGAAAAGTCATACTTTTGGTTGAAAATTCTAGTGTTTTGTTGAAAATTTAACTATTTTGTAGAAAATTTACTTTTTGGTTAAATGTAATATTTTGGTGTTGAAAAGAAAACTTAAATCTTTTCTGGATGAAAATTAAACTATTTTTCTAAGTTTTTTTTATAGTTGAATTTTTTTTTTTTAATTACAAATTTTTCTGTTTTAAGCGAAATTTAGTCTTTCCTGGATAAAAATGCAACTATTTGGTTGAAAATGAAACTGTTTTGTTGAATAGTCATACTTTTGGTTGAGAATTCTCCTGTTTTGTTGAAAATTTAACTATTTCTTAGAAAATTTACTTTTTGTTTAAAATTCATATTTTCGTGTTAAAAAATGAACTGAAAGCTTTTCTGGATAAAAGTTCACGTTCAAAAAAAAATTGTCCTTGTTTATTAAAAATTCATCTGTTTTAGTAGAAAGTTCATCTTTCTTGGATGAAAATTCAACTATTTGGTAGAGAATTCATCTATTTTGTTTAAAATTCATCACTTTTAGTTGAAAAAGTTAGTTTTTTGAATGAAAATTTCAATTTTATTGGTAGAAACTTATTTTTTGTTAAAAAATTTATATTTTGATCTTGAAGAGTCAATTGGAATCTTTTCTAGATGAAAATTCAACTATTAAAATTTTTTTTTTAAATAAAAATTTATCTGTTTTAAGAGAAATTTCATCCTTTTTGAATAAAAATGCAACTCTTGGGCAGATAATTCAACAATTTTGTTAAAAATCATCCGTTTTGGGTAAAAATTCCTCTTTTTGGATTGAAAATCCTATTTTTTTCGTAGAAACTTATTTCTTGGTTAAAAATTCATGTTTTGATCGTGAAAAGTCAACTAAAATCTTTTTCAACAAAAAATTTGAATATTTTCTTTTATTTATCTTTTTGATTTATAAATTCATCCGCTTTTTGGTAGAGAATACTTTTTTTATGAAAATGAAACTTTTTGGTAAAAATTATTTTTCTTTGCTTGAGTATTCAACTGTTTTATTTGAAAGATTTGGTTAAATCACTTTGTTGAAGAATCATTTTTTTTAAGAGTTATATTTTTATTGGAAAAGTGATCACTTTAGTTGAAAGTTTAACTATTTTGTTGAAAATTAATATTTTTAAATTGAAAATCAAACTACTTGGGTAAAAGTTAAACTATATTGTTAAAAATTAATTTTTTTTATTGAAGTCCTGGGTTAAAAATGTAACTCTTTATTTGAAGAATTTTTTTTTTGGTTTAAAAATAATTTTTTTGAAAATGTAACTTTTCCATTTTTTTAAGATTGATCTTTTTCAGTTGAAATTTCTACTTTTTTGTAAAAAAAAATGCATCAGTTTCGTGGAAAAATAATTTTTTTGCTGAAGTCATATTTTTTGTTTGTAAATTCAATTTTTGTAGAGAAAACTCGTCTTTTGGCTTGAAGGTTAAACAATTTAGGAAAAATTTTCTCTCTTTAGTGAAATATCTTTATTTGTTGAAAATTCGTCTTTTTGGGTTTAAAAAACTTTTTTTGTATACATTTCATGTTTTTTGATTGAAATGTAAACTATGACACTTTTTGCTGGGAATTCATATTTTTGGTTTGAAAATTCAACTATTATGTTGAAAATTTAAGTATTTTGTTGAAAATTCAAGTATTTTGTTAAGAAGCCGTCTTTTATAGATGAAAAGCCATTTTTTTGTTGAAAATAAATTAATAAATTTGAAAATTTTGAATTTGTATCTTCTAGTAGAAATTTCACTCTACTTGGATAAAAATGCAGCTATTTCATTGAAGATTTAATAAATTTGTTAAAAAGTAATTTTTTTGGTTAAAAATTCAATTGTTTTTTTTTTTAATTCAAGTTTCTTCGAAGAAAATTATTTCCTTCTTATTTAAAACTCATATTTAAATCTTAAAATGTCAAATTAAAATCTTTTTGGATGAAATTCAATCTTTTTTAAAATTTTCTTTTTGATTTAAAAATTCATCTCTTTTAGTAGGAATTTCATCTTTCTTGGATAAAAATGCAACAGCTTGTTTGAAAATTAATCTTGTTTACTTGAGGGTTCAACTATTTTATTAAAAAATGTTGGTTAAACGACTTTGTTGAGAAATCACTTTTTCGTTGAAGATTCGTTATTTTTTGTTGAAAATTCATCTCTTTGGTCCAAAGATGAACAATTTTGTTGAAAATTGATCTTTTTGAAGTGAAAATTCAACTGCGTGTGTACAAGCTGAACTGTTCTGTTGAATTTTTTTTTTTTTGAAAGAAGGTTTATTTCTCTGGTTGAAGATTGACCTACTTTTGTTCAAAATTAATTTTTTTGCTGAAAATTCATATTTCCTGATTGAAAATTCAATTTTTGCATAGAAAACTCGTCTTTTGGCTTGAAGGTTCAACAGTTTAGGTAAAAATTTTTCTTCATGTCAGAAAAATCTTTTTTTCTTAAGAATTCATCTTTTTGGTATTAAAATTAATTTTTTAAACAAAATTTCATATTTGTTGGTTTAAATATTGCAGAAAATTTCAATAAAGAAATATAATTTTGAAAATTGGGACAAGGAATTTTAATTTTGGCTTTGGAACAGGAAATTTCAGTAATCGGAAATTTAAAATCGTCCGTCGGATAGACACCCTTTTCAGTATCTCTACTTACTGTAAAATCAGTGAAGAAAATATAAAATTTTAAAAATTTGAGAAATCGTAGAAATTTTCACTAAAGTTAGAGACTCAGTTTTTCCTAATTCAAATTTAGAGCTTCTCTGATTTCTGAA
>CAKNXH010081719.1:0-16158 GCA_932178445.1 Andricus quercusramuli
GAATAATAAAATTCCTAAATTATGAAATTTCGGAATATTAAAATTCCAGAGTTGGAAAATTCCCGAATAATAAGATTTCCAAACAGGACGAACAGTTTATAATAATATCGAATTGAAAAATTCCCGGAAAATAAAATTTGACAAATTGGAAAATTTCCGAATAATAAAATTTATAAATTATAAAATTCCGGAATATTAAAATTTTCGTGGTTGAAAATTCCCGAATATTAAAATGCATAAATTATGAAATTCTGAAATATTAAAATTCCCGAGTTGGAAAATTTCCGAGTAATAAAATTGCAAAATTGGAAAATTCCCAAATCATAAAATTCCGCAATATTGAAATTCCCGAGTTGGAAAATTACCGAATAATAAAATACATGAATTATTAAATTCCGAAATATTAAAATACATAAATTATGAAATTCCGAAATATTCAAATTCCCGAGTTGGAAAATTCTCGAATAATAAAATAATTAAATTATGAAATTCCGAAATATTAAAATTCCAGAGTTGGAAAATTCCCGAATAATAAGATTTCGGAACAGTTTATAATAATACCGAATTGTAAAATTCCCGAGTGATAAAATTGCCGAATTGGAAAATATCTAAATCATAAAATTCCGCAATATTAAAATTCCCGAGTTGGAAAAATTCAGAATAATAAGATTCCAGGATAGGGCAAACAATAGCGAATTAGAAAATTCCCCAATAACGAAATTGCCGGATTGGAAAATTCCCGAATAATAAAATTTCTAAATCATAAAATTCCGGAATATTAAAATTCCCGAGTTGGAAAATTCCCGAATAATAAAATACATAAATCATAAAATTCCGGAATATTAAAATTCCCGAGTTGGAAAATTCCCGAATAATAAAATACATAAATCATAAAATTCCGGAATATTAAAATTCCCGAGTTGGAAAATTCCAGAATAATAAGATTCCCGAACAGGATGAACAGTTTATAATAATACCGAATTAGAAAATTCCTGACAGAAAATTGTTGAATTATAAAATATTCGTACTGGAAAATTACCGAATTCAAACAACCAAATTCTTTTTTAGAAAATAATATTCAATCACTAAAAATACAATGATAAAATATTTTATAAAAAAATAAATTTTTTTCAATGTTTAAAGTTTCTGTATCGCCAAAGGTGATACCACGCTGAAAATACCAGTTCTCGTAAGATCACTGAAGTTAAGCAGCGCTGGGCGCGCTTGGTACTTGGATGGGTGACCGTTCGGGAATACTGCGTACTGTTGGCCCGTCGTGGGTGTGGTGGGCCCACACTGGTAGTAAATATCCACCTATAAACACTACCCGAATCGGGTAGTGAGGCAATGAACTTTCGAGTTCGAACTGCTATCAATTTTTTTTTAAGTTTCTAAGGTTATTGTTCAAATTTAAAATTAAAATAATTGAAAAAAAATATATTTATGGATGAAATTAAAAAAAATAAACAGTAATTTTAGAATCTTTCAACATGAAAAATATTTGATTATTGTATTTTTAATAAATAAATTATATTCATAAAAAATTGTAATTATTCAAATTGGAGAATTTTATAATTATGAAATTTTTTTGTTCGGATATTTTATAATTTGGCAATTTTCTGTCGGGAATTGTATTATTCGGGATTATTAATGATTTTCAGGGATTTTAAAGGATCGGTATTTTTATTAATTTATCCTGAATTATTTTTAATTCTCTCCAATTTGTTGAATTTGAATTCTTCTCAATTCACTCAATTTCATGAAATTCTTTTGAATTTTTTCAAACTCATTTCGAACTCTTTGCAATCAATGAATTTTTTCATATTTTCAAATTGTTTAAATTCACTTAAATATTTTTTTAATTCATCTTGAATTTTTATGAATTCAATCGAATTTTTCTCATTTTTGTTAAATTCCTCTAAGTTTACTTTAATTTTACTGAAATTAATGAAATTTTTATATTTTTTCCAATTCATCTGCATTCTTTTGAATTTAACTTGAATGGTTTTAGAGTCTTAGGAATCGAATTCTTTTTGATATTAAAAATTTTAAACCAACATTGGTCACAGTATTACAGCAAATTGGTAACTTTTAGTGACTTTTTGGGTTTAAATAGGTCATTTTTTCAAGTAAATTAAGGTGTAGCAGCTTTAAGAATAATGAATAAAAATTGATCAATAAAAAAAATATTTTGTTTATAAAAGATTTTGTATTAAAAATATTACATTGGAATTTTGTTCTTAAAATAATAATGGCCAGAAAAACTCAAAAATTAGTCAGGGAAAAGTCAGGGAATTTTGAAAATTAAATTTTCCTATCACCGCATTTTAAAGTGATTAAATTCTAAATTTGAATTTGAAAAATACTTGAAATTCAATTTTGAAAGGTTCTTTCAATTTCCGACAATTTTAAATCTTCAAGTGAAAAAATCGCACAGAAATGGTGTATTTAAGAAAGAGAAAAATTTGTTCTCAATTTTCCTTTAGTCAGAATCTATACATTTTTATTTATTTATTTTTTTTCTAAAGTCGAATGTTTAAATCAAGGATGAATATGAGTGAAGTATAAAAATGGTTGGAATAAAGTGTTCTCAAAGTGCGATAGTAATTTTTAATTAGGTGAACTGGATTTTGTGTCTAGGTTGAGAACCACGGTTATGCAACTAGTTCAGATAAGTTATCGCTTAGCCGTTGCGCGATAGCACTCCACAACGCATTTACGGTTCTTACAACCAAGCAAACCGAGAGCTGCTACCACCTCACGTTACGCCAGTGCGTTACGCTACCGAACTATGAAAGTTGCGTATAAAAAAAAATTAAAAATTATTTTCCTGCAATAGACATTTTTTATTTCCGGTCCTAAATTTGTTTTTCTTTTTTTTTTCAATTCTATATTGAAATTAATTTAAATTGAAATTAATCTGAGGGGAAACAATTTTCAACAAAGTATATAAATTTTCAACTAAATAGTTGATTTTTAAATTAAAAAAGATAAATTTTGAAACGAAATCATTGAATTTCAAGTAAGAAAGATCAATTTTCCACAAAAAATGGAATAGTTAAACTCTGTGTTAAAAAAAAATTTCAACCAAAAAAACAATGATTTTTCAACAAAATAGTTACATTTTCAACCCAAAAAAAACGTATTTTCAACAGAAAACTTAGTTTTTTAACCGAAAAGGATAATTTTGTTCAAAATTGTTTAATTTTCAACAAAGAATAATTTTATAACGAAAAAGAAAACTTTTCAACAAAATACATGAATTTTCAACTAAAAAGATACATTTTTAACCAAGAATGGAATACTTACATTTTCAATTTTTTTCAAGCGAAGAGATGAATTTTTCTAAAATTGTGCATCTCATAAAAAAAAATTTATTGAACTAGTTAAACTAAGTAGTTGATCTTTCAACTAAGAAAATTAATTTTCTACCAAAAAAAGACGAATTTCCAACCAAATAGTTTAATTTTCAACAAGAGTTCATTTTTAAAAATAAAAATAAATTTTTAACAGAATAGTTAGATTTTCAAAAAAACCGTTTTCAACTAAAATAAAAAATCTTCAACCAGTGAACAGAATTATTAAAAAATTATTTCAACTTTTATGCAAAAAATCGAATTTTCAACAGAAAAGTTAGTTTTTTAACCGAAAAGAATAATTTTTAACAAAATCGTTTAATTTTCAATACAGAAGAATAATGTTATAATGATAAAGGAAAATTTCAAAACATGAATTTTGAACTTAAAAGATACATTGTTAACAAAGAATGGAATACTTACATTTTCAATTTTTTTTAAAGTAATTTTTTACTGCCAAAAAAAAAACGAATTTTCAGAAAAAGACTACAACATTCAAACAAAGAACTGAATTTTCAACTAAATACTTGTAAATTTTTAACTGAAAAAGAGATATTTTTAGCCAATAATTGAATAGTTCCGTTTGCAATCAAACAAATTTATTTTTTATAAAAAAACGAATTTTCAATAAAATAGTTAGATTTTCAAGCGAAGAGATGAATTTTTCTAAAATTATGCATCTCCAACAAAAAAAAAAAAATTTTTATTGAACTAATTAAACTAATTATCAAAAAATAGTTGAACTTGTAGACAAAAAAATCGAATTTTCAACAAAATAGTTAAATTTTCCATCATTGAATTTTCAACTTAAATTATGCATCTCCAATCAGGAAATGAATTTTTGATAAAACTAATTCAACTAAGAAGAAGAATTTTCTACCAAAAAATAAGAATTTTTAACCAAATAGTTTAATTTTCAACAAAATAGTTAAGTTTATAACCAAAAAGATGAATTTTCAAGCAAGAATATCTTAATTTTCTACGAAAAAATAGAATTTCAACAAAATACATGAATTTTCAACTAGGAAAGACAAATTATCACCAAAAGTGAATTATAATAAATAAATAAATTTTCATTTCAAAAAATTAATTTTCAACAAAAAAACGAATTTTTAAGAAGACAGTCAAATTTACAAACAAACCATTTTCAACCTCAAAGCAGACTTTTAAACAAAAATTTTTAATTTTCAACAAAGAAGACTATCTATTTTCTAAAAAAATGAAATTTCAACCAAAAAAATGACTTTTCAAGAAGATATTTCAACTTTCAAACAAACCATTTTCAACCAAAGAGCAGACTTTTAAACAAAATTGTTTAATTTTCAACAAAGAAGAATAATTTTCTAACAAAAAAAAAAATAATTTTCAACTCAATACATAAACTGTCAACTAAATACTTGCAAATTTTTAACTAAAAAAGATATATTCTAACCAATAATTGAATAGTTTCGTTTGCAATCAAAAAAATTTATTTTTTATAAAAAAAACGAATTTTCAATAAAATAGTTGAATTTTCAACTAAAATTATGCATCTCCAACTAAAAAATAAATTTTTATTGAACTAGTTAAATTAAGAAGTTGATCATCTAATTATGAAGATTAATTTTCTACCAAGAAAAGACGAATTTTCAACCAAATAGTTAAATTTTCAACAAAATAGTTAAGTTTATAACCACAAAGATAAATTTTCAAGCAAGAATATCTTGATTTTCTATGAAAAAATAAAATTTTAACAATATACAAGAATTTTCAACTAGGAAAGACAAATTTTCACCAAAAAAGAAATATAATAAATCAATAAATTTTCATTTCAACAAATTTAATTTTCAACCAAAAAAAACGACTTTTCAAGAAAATAGTTAAATTTACAAACAAACCAGTTTCAATCAAAAAGCAGACTTTTAAACAAAATTGTTTAATTTGGAACAGATAAAAATAATTTTGTGAAACAAAAATTTCAACAAAATACATAAATTTTTAACCAAATAGATAAATTTTCAACAAAAAATTATCAATTTTAAATTAAAAATGGAATAGTTAAATTTTCAATTTAAAAAAATGTAACAAAAAATAGAAGAATTTTCCACAATATAGTTTAATTTCCAACCAAAGAAATGCATTTCTGACCAAAATAGGTCAAAATAAACTATTTTGTTGAAAATCTCTATTTTTGGTTCAAATAAATGTTTTTTGATTTGGAATAAAAATCGTTTTTGGTTGAAATATCAACTATTTCATTTTTCGTTAAAACTTAATCTTTTTGGCTGAAATTCATCTGTTTTTTATTAAAAGGAAAATTATTTTTCGTTTGAAATATCAACTATTACAATTGTTATTGAGAATTCATATTTCTTGGTTGAAAACGTATGTATTTTCTTGAAAAATTTTCTTTTTTGGTAGAAGTGCAATCTTTTTGGTTGAAAATGCATTTTTTTTTTTTAGTTGAAAATTCAACTATATGAGAACTATACGACTATATGAGAAGAGGGGAAGTGAGCGGTGGAGAAGTAGGGGAAATGAGGGGAGTGCAAGTATGGAAAGTGGAGAGGGGGAAGTAGAGTAATTGAGGGGAAATGAGAAAAGGTAAGTAGAGAAAGGGAGGGGAAATTAGGAAGGGGAAGTAGGGGAAGTAGGGGAAATTATTGAAAGTGAGAGAGTGCAGTGAGGGTGAGTAGTGAGGAAAGTGATGGGAGGGCTAGTAGGGCAGTGTGGGTGAGTAGGGGATGGAAAGTGATAGCTGGTTAAGGGAAGTAGGGAAAGGGGAAAGGGGAATGTTAGCCAAGGAAGTGAGGAGAGGGAGAACTAGGGGAGGAAGAAGTTTGAGAAAGGATTGGTTGCGAATGGTGAAGCCCGGGAAGGGGAAATAGGGGGCGAGGGGAAAGTTGGGAGGGGGAGTTTTAAAGGATCTAATTCAAGTCATAACAGGATATGCAATTTTGAATAATTTTCTTGTTTGAAGATTGATCATTTCAGTTGAAAATTTATCTCTTTAGCTTAAAAATGAAATATTTTGTTAAAATTTGTTTCATATTGAATTCAATATGGTACCTACAATAATTTTATTAAAATTAATTCATTCCCATATTATTCACCTATTTTTTGACAAATTTATCATTTCAGCTTGAAAAGATCATTTCTTTTGTTGAAAAATGAACTGTTTCGTTGATAATTCGTTCCTCTTAGTTCAAAATTAATTTTTCAGCTGAAAATTGAACTTTTTCGTTTTTGTTTCAAAATTGATCTTTTTCAGTTGAAAATTCAACTATATTTTTTGAAAATTCATATATTGAAAGTCATATTCAAATCTCGACATTCTTGGGTTTAGGATTCACCATGTCAGTCAGAATTCATCCCTTTAGTTGAAAAACGAACTCTTTTGCTAAAACTCGTTATTCAAGTTCAAAATGGCGCCCGCAATAATAATTTTAGTCAAAATAATTGATTCCCCTTTTTTTGTTTTGAAAGTCAGCCTATTTCCCCTGTTTTGAGGCTGTGGAATCTGAAAATGGCATAACCGGAGAATGTGGTAGATTAGGTGTGGATATAATGGACCTTCGTGATAAAAGCACGTACTATAAGTGTATAGAGTAACTGGTGTTGATAGGGTAATCTCTGCAGAGATTAGCCAAGGACGTGGAGATAAACCTTGCCGTCGTAGCATCCCTTCTCTTTTGCAATGACCAATAGGATTTTCAGTATGTTGACGATAATGACGTCAGATGGTGACGAACTAATCAGCGAGCTCGATAAGCAATCTAGGCATGCGAAAAATTTCTTTTCAGGGTTGATTCTCCAATTCCATTCATTCCTCTACAGGCTTCCTATATATTTCCTTACTTCTTGATTATGCAGCTATCTTTTCATTTCATAAATAATTGGATAGGTCAGGCACACAAATATCCTGGCTAAGAGTTAATAGTATAAATATAAAGTTAGATTATAGTTTTTTTTTTATCAATTGTCGTCAATTATCCGATACGAATTGGCATGCATCTACAACATGTACTATGAGAAGATGGTATAGAGAGACAAATCCATTTTTTTTATTTTTCATTTATTAAAAAGCGCATGGCGCCATTTTCGATTATTTCTCGAACTATCTCGAAATTACTCGAAACAATTTGAAACATTAAGTATTTTCACTTCAACCACCAGCTAACTTCACTTCATTTAGTACTGAGGAGAAACAATGGAACAAATGCATGGGCCAAAACTTTATTTATGTTATATCTTCGTAATAAATAATAATTATTCTCATTTTATTAATTCCTTGAATAGTAATTGAGAAATGGAAATTATTTTTCAAATACATTTATATTCAAAAAATTAGTTTTTACGAAGATATTAACAAAATAGGACAAAAATGGATCAAATCCCAGCATGTATTTGAAGTATGAAGTGAAAATGCTTCATTGTTGTCGGGAAACCCGCGTTCGTGATTGGATGTAGATTTAATTTTTTTGTCATTTAAAAAAAGAGTGCAAACTTCAGGATTATGAGAAATGTAAGGTTATCTAAATAATATATATTCAATAATAATAATCAATGTATTTTTCAAGATTTCAAAAAAGATTTTTCAAGAATTTTAAAAGGTTTCAAGATAACGAAAAATTTCTTAAAATTCCCGGGAAAATTTAAACTGATCTTTTATTTCAAAAACAAATTTAAAGAGAAAATTGACAAAGATTTCAAAATATTGAAAATTATTTTCCAAAATTTCGAAAAAGAGTGGGAAAGATTTTCAAGCAAAATCTTTCAATTAGCAAGATTACAAAGATTCATAAAAAATGCGAGTAAGTTTAAGACATTTAGAAATTTTAAAAATATTCAAAATTAATTTAAAAGTCGAAAATATTTGAAAAGTTTCAAAAAATGTACATTTTTCAATATTCGGATTTTTTTTTTATGTTTTCTAAGGATTTTGAAAGGTTTCACGATAATAAAAAAAATTTCTTAGAATTCATGGGAAAATTTGAACCGATTTTTTATTGTGAAAAAGTAGTTTTGAGAGAACATTTAAAAACTTTCTGAAAATAAATTTAGAGAGAAACTTGACAAAGATTTCAAAAGATTAAAAATTTCGAAAAAGAGCGGCAAAGATTTCTCAACAAAGTCTTTCGATTAGCAAGATTAAAAAATTTTATAAAAAATTTCAAAAGGTTTCAAAAGGTTTCACGATAATGAAAAATATTCTCATAATTCATGAGATAATTTAAACTAATTGTCTACTTCAAAAAATGAATTTTAGGATAATATATTTTTTTAAATTCAACATTTCAAAAGATTTTTAAAATTGTCAAAATAGAACGTGGAAGATTTGAAAGAAAGTTTTTTAATTTTTCAGAATTTCAAGTTAAATTTAGGAAGAATTCAAGGAATTTTAAAAGGTATTCGGAAGGTTTGAAAGTTTTGGATATAATTGAAAAAGTAATCTGAAATTTGAAAATATTTCAAAAATTTAAAACAAAATGTAAATTTTTGAAGAGTTCGAAACAAATTTTGAAACTTTTTAAGAAGTTTGAAAGGCTTAAAAAAAAACTTTCTTAAAATTCCTGAGAAAATTTAAAAAGAATTTTTAATTTGAAATTAAATTTTCAAGACAAAATTGCCCGAGATTTCAAAATTTTTAAAATTATTTTCAAAAATTCCGAAAAATCTGTCGTTAGCATGATTCAAAAATAGGAAAAAAATTTAATTCTCGAACCATCTCGAAATTACTCGAAACAATTTAAAACTATTGTTGTCGGAAAACCCACTTTTATGATTGGATGAAGCTGTCGTTTCTTTTTTTCCGGTTTAAAATCAAAAGTCTTCAAACTTCAGGTTTATGAAAAATTTTAGGTTATCTAAATAGTATATTCCATAATAATAATTATTATAATAATGAATCAAGATTTTTGAAGATTCCTAAAAAAAGAAGCTTTTTGAAGAATTTTTAAATATTTCAAGAGAATGAAAAAAATTTCTTATAATTCCTGGGAAAATTTAAACTGATTTTTCATTTTTAAATATTTCGAACAGAAACTTGACGAAGATTTCACAAAGGTGAAAGAAACAAAGGTGAAATTAATTGTTTATTCACAAAAATGAATTTTAAGAGAAAATTGACAAAGATTTCAAAACATTCAAAATTATTTCCTGACATTTGAGAAAGAATATTTTTGAAATTTTGAAACTTGTTGAAGATTTTGAAAAGTTTCACAATAATAAAAAAATTCTTAAAATCCCCGGCAAAATTTGAACTGATTTTTTATTTCAAAAAAGAAATTTTGAAAGGAAATTGACAAAGATTTCAAAATATTTTTAATTATTTCTTTCAAAATTTCGAAAAAGAATATGGACGACTTTAAAGCCAAACTTTTCGATAAGCAAGATTACAAAGTTTTATAAAAAAACTCGTGGTGAGTTCAAAAGATATTTAGAAGTTTCAAAAAGATTCCAAATTAATTTGAAACTTGGCAAGATTTTTAAGAAGATGAAAAATGCACATTTTTGAATATGCTGAAATAAAAATTTCGAAACTTTGATGCATTTTGAAAAGTTTTACGATAATAAAAAATATTTCTTGAAATTCATGGCATAATTTGAACTGATTTTTTATTCTGAAGAATTAACTTTAAAAGAATATTTAAAGAGTTTAAAATTTTTTTAAACATTTCCAAAATCATTAAAACAGAATCTGGAAGATTTGAAGGCAATTTTTTTAATTTTTCAGAAGTTTAAGAATATTTTTGCAAAAATGTATTATATCATTTTAATAGGTATTTAGAAAGTTTAAAAGTTTTGGAAATGGTTAGAAAATAATTTAAATTTGAGAAGCTTAAAAAAAAAGTATATACATTTTGGAACATATCGAAAAATATTTAAGAAGATTTCAAAAGATTTCTACAAATGTCGAAAAAAATCAGAAAGATTTTTTAATCTTAAAAGATTTTTCAAAATTTTAGGAACAATTCGAGACAGTTTAAAATAACTTTTTTTCAAAAGTCCTAAGAATCTTTTAAACTGACTCGAACTTTTCCTAAAAATTTTCAAAATCCTGTAAAACATTAAACTTATACAGAATTTTAGGAAAATTTTTGTAAAAATCGGAATAATTTTTAAAGATATTTGAAAGGTTTAAAAGTTTTGGAAATGTTTAGAAAAGTAACTTGAAAAGATTTACAAAAATTCAAAACAGAATGTAAATTTTTGAAGATTTCGAAAAAAATTTCGAAGCTTTTTTTTAAAGAAATTTGGAATGCTTCCAGAAAATAAAAAAATTTCTTAAGATTCCTGGGAAATTTTATTTTTATTTTGAAAAATTAATTTTTAAAGACAATTTTAAAAGACTTTGAAATATTTCAAAATATTGCTAAAAATGTCGGAAAAATTTTGGAAAATTTGAAAGCGATTTTTTTAATTTTCAAAGATTTTTCACAATTTCAGGAATAATTCTAACCCTGAAAACAAATGAACAAATAACCCTAAAAAGCAAATATTTATACAGAATTTTTTATTTTTTATTAAAAATCATTTATCCCCTCAAATGATCATTTGGGTGCAATTTTTTTTTCTTTCTTGACTGAAAAACTTTTTTTTTGTTAAAAATTAAACTATTTGGTTGGAAATTCGTCTTTCTGGTTCAAAAATTATTCTGTCTAGGTTGAGAATTCCACTAATTTGTTAAAAATGAATCTATTCCTGTTAAAAATGCAACTGATCTTTTCTGGTCGAGGATTCAACTACTCTGTCCAAATTAATTTTTTTTTTTTTCATCAAAGATTGATCATTTTAGTTAAAAATTCATCCCTCTGGTTGACAATGTCACTATTCAGTCGAAAATTCATCTTCCTTGGTAGAAAATTCATGTTTTTCGTTAAAAATTCCTATTTGCGTGTTAAAAAATTGAACTTTTTTACATGAAATTCGTCTTTTTTGGCATGACTTCAACTATTTTTTATTCAGAATTGAAATCTTTTTCAGGTGAAATATAATTTATGTTACTTAAATAATATATTCAATAATTTATTAATAATAATCAATAGAACAAAGGTCTCAAAACTTTGAAATACAAAATGCAATGTTTTCCGTTTAAGAAATATAACATAGAATCCAAGTATCTGTTAATTGCTACAGTTTTCATAATTATTTAGTTTCAAATATTTTAAACACAGTACAATTTTCAAAAGTTTAGAATAATTTGTTTGATTTATTTCAAATGTTTTAGTCAATTTTTTGATTTCAAAAATTGTTTATTGTCGATCCACAAAATTAAGCACCTCTTTCGATATTTCGAAAAACATGCAAACGCACATGTATGCATACGCGTATTATCATCCTCTACAAAGTGGTCAGTTACTTTTTTTCATTTCTGTTCCTATTTACTTTAATTTAATATAAACTCACCCCAAACGTCATTACCGTACGGCGTCCCTTGATTTTTGTCATTTCAGACGTCATTACCGTACGTCTTTTCTTCTAGGAAAATATTGTAGTTACAGTTAAGTAATAAATACAGAAATATTAAGTGTATCGTTTAATACAAGATTTTATAAAATTGAGCTTGAAATATAAACTCTTTTTTTGTGAATCTAATATTAAAAGTGAAAAGTGCATTTTGACAACAAAAACGTCATTCCCGTACTTGACCAACGGTGTTTTCTTTCATAAGTAGGTGACTTTTTAGGATTAAAATCTGTTATTTTTTCATAAATATTGAAAAAGGCTAAACTTCATAATTTTTGCTGCATAATTACCATACGGCACAATAGAAGAGCGTACGACTGCTTATATGCGCGTGCGCGTGGATCAGGTGGTCTGGTTTACTGTTTCCTAACCTCTATTTATAAGTATACATATCTCAAGAAGTGAGCTGAGATTCTAATATAAAATTTTATAAAAGAAGTAATTTAATGTAGTTTTCTTTACATCTGTTGGATTTTTATGAGTTCATATTTTCAATTTTGATAAAAATGGAAACTCACTTACTTAGTATGTGAGACGATGTGATAAATCGATTATAATAAATTTGAAAGACTGCATAATAAATCATGTACATCATTGTACATTGTACTGCAGTCACGTTGTTTCCATTTTCATAATTGAAAATGTATTTATTGAAATAAAAAATCAAAGTAACAATTATACTTTAAATTTATTACGTCACCTTACTTATATTCGAAAAAATTATCTACAATAGTTAAATATTTCGTTTCTCTTAAATGGCATGCGTTACATTATTCACTTTTGAACTTTTTAAAATCTCGCGCTCTCTTTCATCAATCTCCTAACCTGAAATCCACTTTCAGTATTTCATGTACGAATTTCATTATTATTTCTTATTTTTATAACTGCTCCTTTTGGATTTAAATTTTTTAGATGTGATAAGATCAATTTCCGTTATGAAATATTCAATTCCTAATAATGTGATTGCCACTGTAGGTGCTAAAATTTGCCTACAATTTGACAATTACCCATTAATTGGGATCCGAAGTCGTGACACCACATGAATAAGATGGAAGCCGTAAGTGGGTCGTTTTTGGACGTGTGACACGTGAAAAGCCGGTTTTTGTGATTTATGTGAATTTCAAACGAAAAATGGAACTAAGTATCGCTAAAATTTATCGTTTCACGGCATCTAAACCTTCCTACAGAAATTTTGTCGAAGGAAAAAGAGTTTTACAAGCTGGACATGTCATATTTTGTGGTAAAGAAGCCGAAAGACGAAACTTGTATTAAAATAATTGCATTTTGTATGCTTTATTTGTATTTAATTGTATTATTATATATATCATATATATATTTTATATATTATTATATATATTGTATAATATCAATATTTATTATCATATAATATTTGTATTTAATTAAACTTTTAGTTTGAGGGGTAAACCTCGTGAAATAAGAGGAGAAAGAAGCTTTCAAGATGTGAAAGATGTAGTGTGCAGTTGAAAAACTGCATTGAGGGAAAAGTGCAAACACGTTGTTGCAGTCTTATTTCGATTGTGCATTTAATTTCATAAAATATGTCATATATATAAGCATGAAAGTGTGAAATACAAAAATTATATCAACTCTGAGTTGAAAATGTACTATTATGTGTTGACGGTGGCCGTGTGGTGGCGCCAGCTATGCAGTTGGCCTATGATCGTTGCAAATGCATGGCAAAATCATAACATTTAATTTAATAACACATTAAAAGTAACTTACTGACAGTATTGAATAATCTTTGAGTGTTTTTAATTATCTTTGCGACATTTTCCATCCTCTGAGCGAAAGAAAACTGAGGAAAACTGCTTTTAGATGTAAGAATCTGCATGTATTTACAGATGTTCCAAAATATCCACGGTGTTGAAATTTTTAACTTTAGATTATAAATAAATGATATCTTAATATATTTTCAGGGTGACCGCTGGACCGGGAAAAGACCAGGAATTTTATAAAACCGGGAAATGACAGTAAATTTATTTTTTATCGGGAATTTTACAAATATTTAGAAAAAAATCGGTCTCAGTTTGATTTTAACAGTTTTTAAAATAATTAGTTGAATTTTTATCTGTTTCAATTATATCATTCAGTTTACAATGCGTAATTCAAAAATCTTTCACTTGAAAATTTTCTATTTTAGTTTTTTATTGTTAAGCGTACATTTTCCATTAAAAGAATTCAAAAATGGAGTTTTAAAGACTTACAAATTTTTTAATTAGAAGCATTTGGGATAAAAAAATTTGGATGAAAAATCTTTTTACTTGATCAAATGTGGATATAAATTATAATGATTTTCAAAATTCAACTGTGCATTAAAGATTAAAAAGTGAACAATAATTAATCTTACAAGATGATGCGAAATCCGTTCAAAATTTAATAATTTTAAGATTTTAACTAATTTTTATAAAAAATTTTTATACTAATTCTGGAAGGCAATTAAAACATATGTCCAAATAATTTTGAAAATTGAATTCAGATAATCATTTCACAATATCGCAAACATTAAAAAAACTATACATTTGTAATGAAGGTATTTTGATTAAAAAATCAACTTTTATTCTATATATCATAGCCCAATTTAATTAAGTAACCTTAAAATAAATGATCAGTTTTTAAAATTCAATCTTCATGTAATTTAATATTGTGAGACAAATAATCTGCTTATAATTAATTAATCAGTTCACAAAATAAGAAGCATTTAACTATAACTTTCATTAAAATATTAAAATAATTTTTACATTATATATATCTTTTTCATTTGAAAATGCATTTCGATACATTCAATTCATTATAGACCTTTACAGCGGATTCCAGAAAAAATCAAAATATATGTACATATTAATGAATCATTACACAACATAAAAGCAATAAACAGTTATTTTTAATTGAAACATTGTAATAATTTTTACTTTATATTTTCCTGCTAAATTTAATTAATATTAACTTCTTAAACTAATTTCATAGAAAAGTGAAGTATATGTAAATATAATATTGGAGGCAGAATTCAGATACTTATTTCACAACATCAAAAAAATTTTAAATAAAAAGCATTAAACTATAACTTTCATCAAAACATTCCAGTAATTTTTACTTTACATTATTGCAAACTTTTACTTTCATTTCTAAAGATTTCCTTATTCATAACATTTTATAATAATTTCAGAAAAAATAAAACATATTTACATATAGTTTTTAAAATTGAATTCAGATACTCATTTTACAAAATCAGGCACATTTTTAAAATTCTTTAATTACAATAAGGGTACTTTGAATATCAATAAATTTTTAATATAAAAATTATATCCAATGTTCAATTATATAACCTTAAATTAAATTATCAATTTATGTTACTTAATCTAAAAAAAGCTGAACTTTTACCTTTATTTAATTTAATATAGCGACAAAAATGATCAGCTAATAATTAATGAAGAATTTCACATATAAGAAGCTTCAAGCTTTAATATTCATTGAAGCATACACATAACTTTTACTTTTCTTTTAATTTCAACTTTCATTCAGGAAAATTTGATTTATTATTGACCTTTTAAAGTAATTCCGGAAAATTTAAGTTTTAATAGAAACAGTTAATAATTAATTAATCAGCACACAAAATAAAAAGCATCAAACAATTATTTTCATTGAAACATTGAAATAATTTTTACATTATATTTTTTACAAACTTGAAATTTCATTTCTGAAAATTTGAATGATTAATAACTTTTTATAGTAATTTTCTAAAAAATTAAAAAATAATATTTATATGTAATTTTGAAAATTGAATTCTGATACTCATTCAAGCATTAATCTATCATTTTCAATCCAACATTTAAATAATTTTTACTTTACATTTTTTGAAATTTTCACTTTAATTTATGAAAATATGATTTATTAGTAACCTTTTGTAGTAATTTCAAAAAAATAATCATTCCACAACATCACAAACATTGCCAGAAATTAAATTATTGAAATAGAGGTACTTTAAATGTAAATCAACTTTTAAGTGAAAATTATTCCAATATTTTAAATGAAAATAACTGTTTATTGATTTGCATGTGTTGAAATCATTAAAAGAAGTATTAAACTATAATTTTCATTGAAACATTCACATAATTTTTACTTTATATATATTTTTTGAGTTTGAACTTTCATTTTTGAATATTAGATTTATTAATAACCTCTTAAACTAATTCCAGAAAATGTAAGTTTCGATAGAATCAGTTAATAATTAATTAATCAGTTCAGAACATAAAAAGCATTACACAATTATTTTCATTGAAGCACTCAACTGATTTTTACATGATATATTCTCCTTCAAACTTGAGATTTCCTTTCT
>CAKNXH010081719.1:16258-28015 GCA_932178445.1 Andricus quercusramuli
CTTAATTGAAAAAAATATTTAAATTCAATCTTTATTCAATTTAAAGTTTTTAACAAAATTAATTAACCAATAATTAAATAAACTGATTACAAGATAAAAAGCATGAAACTATCATTTTCAAATAATTTTTGCTTTGTATTTTTTAAACATGAAATATATAATTTTAAAAATTGAATTCAGATAATCATTTAAGCATTAATCTATACTTTTCATTGAAATATTCAAATAATTTTTACTTGATGTTTTTCTTTCTTCAAATTTGAACTCTCATTTCGGTCAATTTGAATTATCAATAGCTTTCTAAACACATTCCAGAAAATGTAAGTTTGAATAGAATCAGTTAATAATTAATTATTCAGTTCACAATATAAAAATATGTTGTCATTCATCTAATCTAATCGAGTAGAATATAGTATAGATCGGCCAAAATATAACGCGCATATCATATGACAAAGAAGAACATATGCGACTGGATTAGAAATGTAGAAAAATCACTGAAATACACTTTATTTTACGCCATGTATTGAGAAAGTCAGTCATAACAACCAAAGATTTAATATCTTCAAAAACAATTTACATTGAAAGGAATAGTGAAAATAAATAAACGAAATAATTATCGGCGATCGATAAAATGAGAAATCTACTCTTTTAATTTTATTAGTTTTGATTTTAAAATATAGAGGTCACCCTATGACTTACCATAGCTAGCAGAAATTCTTCCTCCATGAAATTACGAGTTTTCATCTATAGGATAACTTTTTTTAGATTCAGGAAGGTTATGAAAACGGACTTCATGGTCTTTGCAGACTTTATTAGAGCAGCCAAACACAGAACAAAACGATTTGATTTTCGTCTTCTTCAGACTGAATTTTATTCCTCTAACATCCATTTCCAAACTAGAACACATTTTCTTTGATGCCACTTTCATAATCATAATTTCATAATTTCGTTTCACTATTTTCAATACAATTAGCACGTGGTATCTGAAACCGACCCACTTTGACTAGTAATATTTTCCGCCGCCAGATGGCGTATCGCAGTTCTGCGATTCCCAGTAGAAGAGCGTAAATCTCCTTTTTATTATTGCCTAAGAGAAAAAAGGTATTACAAAACGTTTTTTTTTTTTTTTAATTTCACATAATGTAATTCCCTATACATAGAGAGGCAGCTGAGCAACCCGCTTAAAGACCAGTCGTGGGTCGCTTGCACTGATAAGAAGGAAGGAAAAGCCTGTTCTTTTCCCAGAGGTGGATCGGAAACGGTGCGGCGCGGCGAGTTCCGTCGGCTAGGTGGGCAGACCTGCCTGCTGAATAGTTTGCCCGCTCAAGTCCCCCTACATGCGGGTGTTATCATTTTAACAAACCGGTGAACGTCGCCCCAGTTTGAAGCTGGCTTTAGCGATACATGCAAATAGAGCTTTGCAGGAGGCCGTACCCCTGAAAACGGTTAACCTGAATTGCAAAAAAAAAAAAACAGTAAGTGAGTCACGAACCGAATAAATTGTGAAAATGAAGGGAAATTCGTCTACCAAAGAGTGAAACAGGCAGATACAAAATCAAGTACAAAAAAAATGTATGCCCTATTCCAATTTAGATTCACTGTTACTCATGTTTAAAATTTTGAAAACAATTGTCGAATTTTACTGAAAAACAGTGACTTGTTTTCCAAGAAAGTATTTCCATAAATTAATTTTCAACCAAAGAGGAAACGAATTTTCAATCAATAACAATATTGTAAAAAACAGTTGAATTTTCAACAAAAAAGTTCATTTTCAATACAAACAGATCAAGTCTCGTGAACAAAAGAAGACGAATTTTTAAGAAAATAAATTACTTTCCAATGACTTAGTTATATTTTCAACCCTGGTGGAAAAAATTTTTAAAAGAAAGTACATTTCTACAACTTCAATTTTTTGTTAAAACATGTACTTTTTTGTGAAAAATGTACAAAAATTATCCAAAAAAATACAGTTCAATGAGAAATAGCTCATTTTTTCTTGTATTTTTTTTTGTAGAAAAGTAAAAAATTAAAAAAAGTACTAGTTTCTACAATTCAAAACTTTGTATAGCTTTTTATTAATTTGTTTCTTTATACTTTTTTTGTGAAAATCTACAAAGAATTACAGAAAACTACAGAATTTCACATTTTTCTGAATTTGGGCGTTCGACGTCATAAAAACACTTTTAATTTTAGGTAAATTATTGTAGAAAATTACAAATCTTTACAAAAAACTACAAGATTTCACAAAACTTGAAATATTGGGAAACTGTACTTACAACTATGCTGTATATTTTTATCAAGAGCTTTTGCTATTATAATCAATCACACTGAATTGTAGTTCGATTATTGAAAATTGAACAATAATTGACTTTACAATTATTTAAAAATAACTTGAGAAATTAAACGCTCTTATTCAATTCCAAATCCTATTCAAATATTGTTTCAATCTGAAATATTCCATTTTGAACCCATTTAATTTGACAATTTTTAATTAAGTATGACATTTTTTTGAATGTTTAGCAATATTTTACTCTTTATTTAAAATGAGCAATTATAAAACAAATATTAAAAACTAAACAATTTTAAACTGAATTATTTGAAATAGAATGGCTTGAATCGTTAGTATTTCAGTGTTTAATTAAAACTTTGTACGTTACAAGTTTAATTGTTCTATTTAACCAATTTTTAATATGTCAGTGAAATTATTGATTTTTTATCCATAAATAACTATTCAAAAACTATCAATTTTGAAAAAACTTGGGTTAGTTTAAGAGATATTTACCAATTTTGAGCTCGATTTTGAGAAGATCCAAACTTAATTTAGAATTGGAAACGATTTCGAAAAACAAAAATCTAAATTTAGATTTTTGAAGATTTCGAGATTGAATTTTGTAGCTTTTTATTGATCTTCAAAGGTTTTGCGAAAATTAAAAAAGATTCTTAACTTTGCTGGGAAAATTTAAAATGATTTTTTATTTGTAAAAATTAATTTTAAGAAAACATTAAAAAATATTAAAAGAAATTTTTGAATAATAAATAACAATTGACAAAATATCAATTTAGAAAATAATGGAGTAAGTTTAAAATATTTAGAAGTTTTGAAAAGATTCCAAAATAATTTGAAACGTCAAAAAATTTCAAAACATTTACAACATAATTTAGATTTTTGAAAATGACAAGCATAAAATGTATAAAGCTTTTTAAACATATTGAAAGGTTTCCAATGAATAAAAAAGTTGTATCAAAATTCCTAGAAAAACTAGCAATAATTTTTTGTTCAAAAAATTAATTTAAAAAGAATATTTAATAAGATTTTCAAAATTTTCAAAAAAGAATATTTAATAAGATTTCCAAAATTTTCAAAAAAGATTCTCTATGATTTTAAGGTAATTTTTTTACTTTTGCAAAATTTTCCAGTTCCAAGTAAAATTATTATTAGATTCCTGGAAAACTTTTAAATTATTTATTTCAAACAAATTTTTAATCTATTAATGACAAAAATGTTTTTTACACTAATAGTATTTGGCGAATTCGAGTGATCTCAATATTCTCTTTTGTATATTGATTATACCAAACGTAAATTTTCCTTGAAGTAGTTACTGATAGCCTTTTTGTTTAAATCATTATTAATATTAATATTTATTATTTGTTGCTGAATAAAAAGTCAAAGAAAAGCTGAAAATTTCAGAAAAATCCGCAACTTTCTAGCATTAAGTAAGATAAGAAAGTCATTAACAGTAATAAATTGCATTATTTATTACTTTCTAAGGAAACAGTGAGTGAAAAGTTAAAATTTTGTTGATTCATTTTCTACCAAAACAAGACAAATTTTCAGCCAATTTGTTGAATTTTCAAGCCAAAAGAACGAAATTTTCAGAAAATAGTTGAATTTTTAACTAGAAAATATGAATTAAAAAAAAAAATGTTAATTTTCAATTTTGAAAATTAATTTTTTTCTACTGAAAATTTAACTATTCTATATTTAGTTAAAAACTGATCTGTTTTATGTGATTTTTGGTAGAATAGTACTCTTAACAGTTGAAACTTCATCTTTTCGATTAAAAATAAATTTCTTTGGTTACAAATTTAACTATTTTGTTGAAAATTTGTTTCTTTTTTGGTTGAAAATTTATTTTAATAACTGAAAATTATCCTACTTTAATTTTGGCAGAAAATTTATCTTTTTGTTTAAAATTCATGTATTTCGTTGAAAATTAAATTTTTTCATCTGAAGATTCATCATTCTAGATTTTAGTTGAAAATTCACTTTAGCTATTCCATTTTTTGTGTGGAAAATTTACCTTTTTTGATAGAAATGTAATCTTTTTCGTTAAAAAATTATTTGTTTAGTAGAAAATTTAACGATTATATTCCTTGTTAAGAATTCATTTCTTTCATTGAAAAAAAAACTATTTATTTAAAAATTCATCATTGTAATTGAAAATTAATTTTTTCAACTAAAGATATAACTATTGCATTTTTGCTTGAAAAATTATATTTGTAGTCAAAAGTATTTAATGCAAATTGAAAAATTATATTTTTTGTTTGTAAATTTAACTTTTTTTAGATTAGAATTGGGTTATTTCGTTGAGAAATAATTTTTTTGGTTGAAAATTGATTGTCTTAACTAAAAATTTAATTCTTCTGGTTTTGGTTAAAAACTCATTTTCTTTCGTTATGAAAATTTTTTTTTTTTTGTTTTGAAAATTCGTTTTTTATTGTTGAACAGTTAGTTTACTTACATTTCGATTATTCTAATTTTGATTGAAAATTAATTTCTTTGGTTAAAATGTTAACTATTTCGTTGAAAAACGGTCAATTTTTGGTTAATAGTTTATTTTACTTATTATATTTTTTGTTAAGAATTCATTTTTTTCATCGAAAAAAATTATTTATTTGAAAATTCATAATTTCAATTAAAAATTAATTTCTTTGGTTGAAAATTCGTTTCTGTTTAGTTGAAAATTAATTCTTGTTGAATAAAGATATAAATATTCCATTTACGCTTGAAAAATTATATTTTTAGTAAAAATTATTTAATCCAAATTGAAGAATTATATATTTGGTTTGTAAATTTATCTTTTTTAGTTTAAAATTGAATTATTTTGTTGAGAATTAATTTTTTGGTTGAAAATTGATTGTTTTAACTAAAAATTTCTTTCTTCTGTTTTTGGTTGACAAATCTTTTTTTTTTGTGATGCAAATTTTTTTTTTAATTTCCTTTTTTTTTTATTTGGTTGAAGGTTTATTTGACTGACATCTTAATTATTTTAATGTTGGTTGTAAATTAATTCCTTTGGATAAAAATTTAACTATTTTTTTGAACATTTGTTTCTTTTTTAGTTGAAAATTTATTTTACTAACAGAAAATTATCCTACTTTCATTTTGATAGAAAATTTATCTTTTTAGTTTAAAATTGATGTATTTCGTTAAAAATTAAAGATTTTTATCCGAAGATTGATCACTTTAGTTGAAAACTCACTTTAGCTATTCCATTTTTTGTGGAAAATTGACCTTTTTTGATAGAAATTTAACCTTTTTCGTTAAAAAATTATCTATTTAGTAGAAAATTTAACTATTATATTTTTTGTCAAGAATTCATTTCTTTCATTAAAAACAACAACTATTTAGTTGAAAATTCGTTTTTTCTTTATAGAAGAGTTTTCTTGATAAAAAAAAATCTTTTTGTGAAAATTCGTTTTATTTTTTGGCAGAACATTTATTCTACTGAAATTTTAATTATTCTAGGTTTGCTCGAAAAATGATTTTTTAAAATGAAAATTCATGAACTTTGTTGAAAATTAGTCTTTCTGTTTGAAGATTCATCATTTTAGTTAAAAATTAATTTCTCTGATTGAAAATTTATCTTTGTGGCTTGAAAACAGAACTAAATAGTGTTTTAAATATATTTCAAAACAAAATTTATTTTGCATTAACATTATTAATCTTTAAGGTGTATGGTTGGTTTTACACCTAGAAGAATTTAAAAATTGGGATATTTTTTCCATTACTTTGGCTTTTTTCATCATTTGAATTTAGCACCTTTTCCAATTTGAAGCTATGCATTTTCCCGCGAAATTTGAACATTTAAATAATGACCTTATGAAGCTCTCCGCCTGGGGTGCTTGCTAGAGAGATTGATCAGCACCCTGGGTCAGAGCAGTCTTATGGAACGAACGTGTTATTTAAATAAACACGGGAATTCTAGATTAATCTACAAATTAATAGGGGGGCGGCGCCGCCCGAGATGCCGTCTTGTACAATTCCCTTCATCACTTTTCTCATAAGAAATCCCTGATCACCAGCAATTAATCACTGTGTTTACACAGCTTCGAATTCTGACTAATGATTTTTGGCAAATGTTTTCCCAAGCCAATTGGCTTGTTCCGGTGCACAATGGCATGCAAATTGGGGAAGCTTGTGGGAATTAGACGGTCCCACCTTCAAATTAAGGGCGTAAGTGTCCCGATGACAAATGGGCATTTTGATATTTTCCGGGGGCATGGCACTGATCGATTAGAGTCGAGGAAAAGATTTCAAAACAAGGTTTTCCTTGGCATCTATATATGTACTTTTTTGGGCAAGTGGCGTACCGAGATATGAGGGGCACCACCCCCTGAAAACCAGGAGTTGCCAATCAATTTTATTTAAATAGTCTACTATTATATTTTTAGTTGGGAATTCATTTTTTGTGGTTATAAAATTTATTATTTGGTTGAAAATTTCATTTTTTTGATGAAAATTCAACTATTTGGTAGAAAATTGAACTATTTGGTTAAATGTTTGTTAAAAATTAAACTGTTTTTATATAAAGTCAGATTATTTGATCTTTATAAATTTTCATTTCAAACCTTATTCTTTTCTGTACATGTTTCTTATTTATATGGGAAAAGTTTCTACAGTGGATAATGCAATCTACAGTGGATAATCCTTAATTAGGAATACAAATCAAAGAATAATAACTTTTTTATTTGAAATTCAACTGTTTTATATACAATTAGATTTTTCGATCTTTACAAATATTTATTTGTGAACTTACTTCTTTTTCATACATATTTGTTATTTGTAGGCTCTTTTGTAGGGGCACCCTTTCACAGTGGATAATGCAACGTACAATGGCTAATTATTAATTGAGAGTGCAAATAAAATAAAATTCTAGCTAATTATTTTTGGTTGAATAGTCTATTATTATATTTTTGGTTGAGAATTCATCTTTTATGGTTAACAATTTTATTATTTGTTTGAAAATTTCATTATTTTGATGAAAATTCAACTATTTGGTAGAAAATTGAACTATTTGGTTAAATAATAACTTTTTTATTTGAAATTCAAATGTTTTATATAAAATTAGATTTATCGATCTTTCTAAATTTTTATTTGTAAACTTGCTTCTTTTTCATACATATTTCTTATTTGTAGGCTCGTTTATAGGGGCACCCTTCCACAGTGGATAATGCAACGTACAATGGATAATTATTAATTAAGAGCGCAAATAAAATAAAATTCTAGCTAATTATTTTTGGTTGAATAGTCTACTATTAAATTTTCGATTGAGAATTCATCTTTTATGGTTATAAATTTTATTATTTGGTTGCAAATTTTATTGTTTTGATGAAAATTCAACTATTTGGTAGAAAATCGAACTATTTGCTTAAATAACAACTTTTTTATTTCAAATTCAACTGATTTATATAAAATGAGATTTTTCGATCTTTCTAAATTTTTATTTCCAAACATACTTCTTTTCCATACGTATTTCTTATTTGTAGGGGCACCCTCCCACAGTGGATAATGCAACCTACAGTGGATAATTATTAATTAAGAGCACGAATAAAAAAATATATAGCTAATGAATTCTGTTTAAATAGTCTACTATTATATTTTTGATTAAGAATTCATCTTTTCTGGTTAAAAATTTTATTATTTGGTTGAAAATTTAATTATTTTGATGAAAAATCAACTATTTGGTAGAAAACTGAACTACTGGGTTAAATAACGACTTTTTTCTTTCACATTGAACTGTTTTATATAAAATTTGATTTTTCAATCTTTCTAAATTTTTATTTTTAAATATACTTCTTTTCCATTCGTATTTCTTATTATTTGTAGGGCACCCTCCCACAGTGGATAATGCAACCTACAGTGGATAATTATTAATTAAAAGCGCAAATAAAATAAAATTTTAGCTGATTCTTTTTGGTTGAATAGTCTACTATTATATTTTTGGTTGAGAATTCATTTTTTGTGGTCAGAATGTTATTATTTAGTTGAAAATTTCATTATTTTGATGAAAAATCAAGTATTTGGTAGAAAATTTAACTATTTGGTTCAATAATAACTTTTTGTTGAAAATTCGACTGTTTTACATAAAATTAGATTTTCGATCTTTCTAAATTTTTATTTCTAAACTCATTCTTTTTTATACACATTTCTTATTTGTAGGGGCACCCTCCCACAGTGGATAATGCAGCCTACAGTGGATAATTATTAATTAAGAGCACAAATAAAATAAAATTTTAGCTGTTTCTGTTTGTTTGAATACTCTAATATTATATTGTTGTTTGGGAATTCATATGTTATTGTTAAAAATTTTATTATTCGGTTGAAAAATTCATTATTTTAATGAAAAATCAACTATTTGGTAGAGAATCGAACTATTTAGTTAAATAACAAATTTTTTCTTTCAAATTCAACTGTTTTATATAAAATTAGATTTTTCGATCTTTCTAAATTTTTACTTCTAAGCTTACTTTTTTCCCATACGTATTTCTTATTTGTAGGGGCACCCTCCCACCGTGGATAATGCTACCTATAGTGGATAATTATTGATTAAAAGCGTAAATTGAATAAAATTTTAGCTGATTCTTTTTGGTTGAATAGTCTACTATTATATTTTTGGTTGAGAACTTATATTTGATCGTTAAAAAATTTATTATTTGGTTGATAATTTCATTATTTTGATGAAAATTGAACTATTTGGCTGAATAACAATTTTTTTCTTTCAAATTCAACTGTTTTATATAAAATTAAATTTTTCGATCTTTCTACATTCTTATTATTGAACTTAATTCTTTTCCATACGTATTTCTTATTTGTAGGGGCACCCTCCCACAGTGAATAATGCAACCTACAATGGATAATTATTAATTAAGAGTACGAATAAAAAAAATATAGCTAATTCATTCTGTTTAAATAGTCTACTATTATATTTTTGGTTGAGAATTTATCTTTTGTGGTTAAAAATTTTATCATTTAGTTGAAAATTTCATTATTTTGATGAAAAATCAACTATTTGGTAGAAAATCGAACTATTTGCTTAAATAACAACTTTTTTCTTTCAAATTCAACTGATTGATATAAAATGAGATTTTTCGATCTTTCTAAATTTTTATTTCCAAACATACTTCTTTTCCATACGTATTTCTTGTTTGTAGGGGCACCTTCCTACAGTGGATAAAGCAACCTACAATGGATAATTCTTAATTAAGATCACGAATAAAAAAAATATAACTAATTCATTTTGTTTAAATAGTCTACTATTATATTTTTGATTGAGAATTCATTTTTTGTGGTTAAAAATTTTATTATTTAGTTGAAAATTTCATTATTTTGATGAAAAATCAACTATTTGGTAGAAAATTGAATTATTTGCTTAAATAATAACTTTTTTATTTGAAATTCAACTGTTTTATATACAATTGGATTTTTCGATGTTCATAAATTTTTATTTGTAAACTTATTCTTTTTTATACATATTACTTATTTATAGGGGAAACGTCCACAGTGGATAATCATTAATTATGAATACAAATAAAATAAAATTCTAGCTAATTCATTTTGTTTAAATAATCTACTATTATATTGTTGGTTGAGAATTTATATTTTATCGTTAAAAATTTTATTATTTGGTTGATATTTTCATTATTTTGATGAAAATTGAACTATTTGGTTAAATAACAACTTTTTTCTTTCAAATTGAACTGTTTTATATAAAATTAGATTTTTTTATTTTTCTAAATTTTTATTTCTAAACTTACTTCTTTTCCATACGTATTTCTTGTTTGTAGGGGCACCCTCCCACAGCGGATAATGCAACCTACAGTGGATAATTATTAATTAAGAGCACAAATTAAAAAAAAATCTAGCTAATCCATTCTGTTTAAATAGTCTAATATTATATTTTTGATTGAGAATTCATCTTTTGTGGTTAAAAATTTTATTATTTAGTTCAAAATTTCGTTATTTTGATGAAAATTCAACTATTTGGTAGAAAATTGAACTATTTGCTTAAATAATAACTTTTTTAATTGAAATTCAACTGTTTTATATAAAATTAGATTTTTCGATCTTTCTAAATTTTTATTTCTAAACTTATTCATTTTCATACATATTAGTCGTCCGACTAATTTTTTTTTTATTAGTCGGGACGACTGAAAATTCCCGAAAAATAAAATTCCCGAATAATAAAATTTACGAATAATAAAATTCCCGAATAATGAAATTCCCGACAGTTTATAATATTACCGAATAGGAAAATTCCCGAATAATAAAATTCTCGACAGAAGATTTCCGAATTAATATCCGAATTGGAAAATTCCCGAATTGTAAAATTCCGGAATTTAAACAATTAAAACTGTTTTATAAATATATTTAGTAGTATTTATCCACCTAGAAACACTACCCGAATCGGGTAGTGAGGCAATGAACTTTCGAGTTCGAAATGCTAATCAATTTTTTTTTTATTTTTTTTTATAAATATATTTTATCAAATAAAAATACAATAAACATGAAAAATAAATATTTGAAATAATATTATATTATTATATTTTTAATTGATAAAATATGTTTATAAAACAGTTTTCATTGTTTGAATTCGGGAATTTTATAATTGGGCAATTTTCTGTCGAGAATTTTCCAATTTGGTAATATTATAAACTGTCGGGAATTTTATTATTCGGAAATTTTCCAATTCGGGGATTTTATAATTCGGGAATTTTATTATTCGGGACTTTTCCAATTCGGGAATTTTGCAGTGTCGGGAATTTTTTTTCGGGATTTTTCAGTCGTCCCACATATTTCTTATTTGTAGGGGCACCCTCCCACGTTGGATAATGCTGCCTACAGTGGATAATTATTAATTAAGAGCGCAAATATAATAAAATTTTAGCTGATTCTGTTTGCTTGAATAGTCTACTATAATATTTTTGATTGGGAATTCATATTTTATTGTTAAAAATTTTATTATTTGATTCAAAAATTCATTATTTTGCTCAAAATTCAACTATTTCGTGGAAAATTGAACTATTTGACCAAATAATAACTTCCTTTATTGAAAATTCGTCTGTTTTATATAAAATTAGATTTTTCGATCTTTCTACATTTTTATTTTTAAACTTACTTCTTTTCCATATGTATTTCTTATTTGTAGGGGCACCCTCCCACAGTGGATAATGCAACCTACAGTGGATAATTATTAATTAAAAGCACTAATAAAAAAATATATAGCTAATTCATTCTGTTTAAATAGTCCACTATCATATTTTTGATTGATTATTCATCGTTTATGATTAACAAATTTATTATTTAGTTGAAAATGTCATTATTTTGACGAAAAGTCAACTATTTGGTAGAAAATCGAACTATTTGGTTAAATAATAACTTTTTTGTTGAAAATTCAACTGTTTTATATAAAATTAGATTTTTCGATCTTTCTAAATTTTTATTTCTAAACTTATTCTTTTTTATACATATTTCTT
>CAKNXH010081724.1:2668-15526 GCA_932178445.1 Andricus quercusramuli
GACCCCCCGCCCCACACACACATTGGAAAGGGGTCCAGGGTGTGACCCTAATTATTTCTGTCGCCAGTCACAGGGATGGCTTCCCCCCCCCCCCCATAAGACATTGGAAAGGGTTACGCATAAGACTTTAGTTAATTATTTGACCAGACATAGGGGTGCCTTCCCTTATCTTTTTAGTTATAAATTTTATTATTTGGTTGAAAATTTAACAATTTTCTTAAAAAAGACATAATTTTTGTTTGCAAATTCAACTGTTCTGTTAAAAATTCGTCTTTTTGTGTTAAAAATTCAACTCTTTTCGTATAATATTAACATTTTCTTTGAAATTCATATTTTGTTGCTGATAAATCAACTGAAATCTTTTTTGGATGAAAAATATTTCTTCTGAAAATTTGTCTCTTTAATTTAAAACTTCATCTTTTTTTAGTAGAAATATTGCATATTTCTTGGACAAAATGCATATTTTTGTTGAAAATTCAACTATTTCCTAGGAAATATTCTTTTATTTGAAATTTCTATTTTTATGTAGAGAAATCTATTGAAATCCTTTTGAATGAAAATTCAACTCTTTTTTTGAAAATTTGTCTTTTTGATTTACAAATTCACCTGTTTTAGTAGAATTTTCATTTTTCTTAAATAATGCAGCTGTTTGGTTGAAAATTTAAAATCTTGTTAAAAAGTCATACTTTTTGGTTAAAAATTAAACTATTCAGCAGAAAATTAACTTATAGTTTACAATTCTTATTTTGG
Organism: Andricus quercusramuli; assembly: GCA_932178445.1. Classification (NCBI taxonomy): domain Eukaryota; kingdom Metazoa; phylum Arthropoda; class Insecta; order Hymenoptera; family Cynipidae; genus Andricus; species Andricus quercusramuli. The sequence continues at coordinate 3,419 of CAKNXH010081724.1, forward strand.
CGTTGGAAAGTGAACTGGAATCTCCTTTGGATGAGAATTTAACTATTTTTGTGAAGATTTTTTTTAATCCATCTGCTTTAAAAGAAATATTTTATCTTTCTTGAATAAAAATGCAACTGTTTGGTTGAAAATTTAACTCCTTTTTGAAAATTTGTTTTTTCTTTTTTCAAAATTCACCTGCTTCAGCAGAAAATTAATCTTTCTTGGATAAAAATGCAACTGTTTGGTTTAAAATTTAAAATCCTTTCAAAAATTCATACTTTTTGGTTAAAAATTCAACTATTTAGCAGAAAATTAGCTTATAGTTTACAATTCTCATTTGGCTTTGGAAAGTGAACTAGAATCTTCTTTGGATGAAAATTTAACTATTTTTTTTAATTTTTTTTTTTAATTCATCTGTCTTAAAAGAAATATTTCATCTTTCTTGAATAAAAATGCAACTGTTTGGTTGAAAATTCAACTTTTTTTTGAAAATTTTTTTTTCTGGTTTCAAAATTCACCTGCTTCAGCAGAAATTACATCTTTCTTGGATAAAAATACAACTGTTTGGTTTTAAATTTAACAACTTTGTTGAAAAGTCATACTTTTTGGTTTAAAATTTAACAACTTTGTTGAAAAGTCATACTTTTTGGTTGAAGATTCTGCTGTTATGTTGAAAATTTTGCTATTTCTTAGAAAATTTACTTTTTGTTTAAAATTTATATTTTGGTGTTAAAAAATGAACTGAAAGCTTTTCTGGATGAAAGTTCAACTAAACAAAAAATTTGTCTTCTTTTAAATTAAGGACTCATTTGTTTTAGTACAAATTTCATCTTTCTTGGAAAAAAATGCAACTATTTGGTAGATAATTCAACAATTTCGTTAAAAATTAATCCCTTCAAGTTGCAAAAATTCGTTTTTTTATTGTTGAAAAATTCATATTTTGATCTTCAAAAAAAATCTGGAATTTTGTCTGGATGAAAATTCAATTTTTTTTCCAATTTGTTTTTTCATCTGTTCTAGGAGAAATTTTATCCTTTTTGGATAAACTGCAGAATTCAACAATTTTCTTGAAAAGTCATCTTTTTCGGGTAGAAATTCGTCTTTTTGGATTGAAAATTCAATTTTTTTTGTAGAAACTTATTTCTTGGTTAAAAATTCATACATCGATCCTGAAAAGTCAACCAAAATCTTCTTTAACAGAAAATTCCACTATTTTTTTTTTTAATTTATGTTTTTGAATTATAAATGCATCTGCTTTGGTAGAAATTTTTTTTTTTCCAATGAAAATGCAACTTTTTGGTTAAAAATTATTCTTCTTTGATTGAGTATTCAACTATTTTATTTGGAAGATTTGGTTGAATCACTTTGTTAAGAAATCTTTTTTTTTTTAAGAGTTATATTTTTTAGTTGAAAATTCATCTGCTTCGTTGAAAGATTAACTATTTTGTTGAAAATTAATCTTTTTAAATTGAAAATTCAACTACTTGGGTAAAAGTTAAACCACATTGTTGAAAATTAATTTTTTTATTGAAAACTTATGTCTTTGGTTGAAAATTTAACATGTTAGTGGAAAAGTCTTTTTTTTTTTTCATTTGAAATTCATTTTTTAACTGAAAATGTGACTTTTTCATTTTTTAAGATTGAGCTTCTTTAGTTGAAAATTCTGCTTTTTAATAAACAAAAATTTTCTTGGTTTAAAATTCCATTTTTGTTGGGTAAAAATGCATCAGTTTCGTGGAAAAATAATTTTTTGCTGAAGTCATATTTTTCGTTTGTAAATTCAATTTTTTTAGAGAAAATTAATCTATTGGCTTGAAGGTTCAAGAATTTAGGTGAAATTTTCTTTCTTTAGTGAAAAATCTTCATTTGTTGAAAATTCGTCTTTTTGGTTAAAAAAATTTTTTTTTCTGTATAAATCTCATGTTTTTAAATTAAAATATAAACTACGACACTTTTAGTTGGGAATTTATATTTTGAGGTTGAAATTTCAACTATCATGTTAAAAATTTAATTATTTTGTTGAAAATTAAAGTATTTTGTTAAAAAGCCACCTTCTATAGTATAAAACATATTTTCTTGTTTAAAATAAATTGATAAATTTTGAAATTGTATCTGAAACACCGTTTTATTCCATGTTTAAAAGATTCTATGTGAAAAGTATTCAAAGAACTTTACCCGATTTAATTATTCAACTAGTTGAAAAAAATTTTTAAACCCCTAATGTTTCCAAAAATGTTATTATTGATTTTTGAATTGATGTTTCTGCTATTATTAAATAATATTTGAAAAAGTATGGAATACAATTTTTTAAAATAAATAAAATATTTTTTTTCGTTGCAGAGAGATGCAGAATCAATCCGAGGAGCTTTGTTCTTAGGAGGAGCTTTAACGATAGCCTGGATAGTTGGGGCCGCAGGACTATCCTTGGCATGGTTAGTGCTGGTTTTGGCATTAGTAGGTACCATCGTAAAGGGCAGACTATCTCGATTACTTCAGACAGCTCTTCATCACGACTTGGCCAGATTGCGAAGAAGAAGGGCTCTTTATAAGGACGAAACTGCCGAATGGCTCAGTCTTCTAGTTAACAGATGGTAAGCACATCAATCTCTCCGTAATTTGCACCGACCTTTTAAAATGCCAGCTCAGCAGACACTTTAAACGATTTTCCAATCTACTAGGAAAGGATTACTTGCATTATCTCCAACCTTAAATTCGAGATTCGCAATCAAAATTAACTTCTCGATTCAGATACTACTCCCGATATAAGAACGGTTTCGGGCATGGCTTTCAGTGGCCTTGAATCTGAATCGGGAATATCCAAACGTAAACGGGCAGGGTCGGTTGAATAATTTATCTTGTATGTGGACGCATGACGCAACCGGATGCAACTAACGCACTAAGAGTGCGGCCCTCGAGCTGTTTGTCACGCTTGACTGAGCACCGCCTTCCTTTCGACCCCGCGGCTCCTTTAATCATGAAACTGTGGAGGCCATCAGTTCTAGGAATATCGTAAACAGGGGGCTCTTATATCGGGAGTTGAGTGTATATCGGAGTGTACGTCTAAAATGTCTACTCTGGCCTTCGTCGTCTAAAAGAACCACTTTGTTTTTTTAGTTAGCCTCTCGTTTTAGTACGCATACGCGGAAAACAGACATGTTCAGCAATTAATTCTCTCCAGTTTATTATATTATTCATAATTATTTTGAATTCATACTGCATTTTTTTGAATTCTTTGTATAGTATAGAGTTCTTTTGAATTGCTTAAAATTCTTCTAAACTTTCATATTATTTTTAATTTATCTAACATCCTTCACTCGAAGAATGAAACGTAATTCCCTGAACTCTTGTCAATCCTTAAATCCTCTAAATTCAAAACATTTCTTGAGTTTTCAGAATTCTCTAAATTCCGTGAATTTTGTAATACCCTGAATAACTTGAATTCCCTTAATTCCTTAAATAGCCTTCATTCGTTCTATTCCTACGAAGTCTGTGAATTCTTTTGAATTCCATCAATTTTTTTGAATTTCTGGATTATTTTGAATTCATCTGAGTTTTTTGAGTTTCCAAGATTCCCCGAGTTTATCAAGTTCTATGAATTTTGCAATTCTATAAATACTCTTAATTCTCCAAATTTTTTTGAATTACTCTGAATCTTTTTAATTCTCTCAATTCCTAAAATTCTCTCAATTTTATAATTCCACGAATTTCTTACATTTCCTTTACTCTCTGAATACCCTAAATTCTTCCTATTCTTATGAATTTGCTGAATTCTCTAAATTCTGCGATTCCCGGAATTCTATATATCTAAGAATTCCCTGAATCCCTCAAATTCTCTGAATTTCCGCAATTCTCTAAATTCCTTCAATTCTCTCAATTTTTTGATTCCCTGAATTCTTCCGAATTCCCTTGAGTATATTTTGAATTCCCTCAATTATTTTTAATTCTCTCAATTTTTTTGAATTCCGTCAACTATTTTGGAATGCCCTCAATTATTTTTAATTCCTCGAGTTACCGGAAATCTTCGATTTCTCATAATTCCATGAATTCATCGAATTTACTAAATTCTCTGAATTCTCCGAATTCTCGGAATTCTATGTATCCCAAAATTCCCTGGATTCCTCAATTTCCGTGAATTCCCAAAATTCTGTGAATTCATGCTAGCTTCTAAATTCCTCGAATTCTTTTGAATTACTCTGCATTTTCTAAATTCCCTGAATTTCCGCAATTCTCTAAATCCTCTAAATTCCTCGAATTCTTTTGAATTCCTTTGAGTTATTTAATTTAACGGAATCTCGGATTTTCCTTAATTCCTCGAATTTTCTGAATTCCATTAGTTCATTGAATTCACTAAATTCTCTGAATTCTTCGAATTCCCGGAATCCTATATATCCCAAAATTCATCCAATTCCTAGAATTCCTCAAATTCTCTGAATTTCCGCAATTTTTGGAATTCTTTCAATTCTCTAGATTCTTCGAATTCTTTTGAATTACTCTAAATTTCGTATATTCTTTGAATTCTTCAAATTCTCTCCATTTTTCAATTCCCTGAATTCGCTTGAAATCCTTTGAGTTCCTTGAGTTACCGGAATTCTCGGATTTCCCTTTACCGAAATTCTCGGGTTTCCCCTGAATTCCTCGAATTCTCTGAAGTCTTCGAATTCCCGGAATTCTATATATCCCAAAATTCATCCAATTCCTAGAATTCTTCAAATTCTCTGAATTTCCGCAATTTTTCGAATTCTTTCAATTCTCTAGATTCCTCGAATTCTTTTGAATTACTCTAAATTTCGAATATTCTTTGAATTCTTCAAATTCTCTCAATTTTTCAATTCCCTGAATTCGCTTGAAATCCATTGAGCTCCTTGAGTTACCGAAATTCTCAGATTTCCCTTTACCGAAATTCTCGGGTTTCCCCTGAATTCCTCGAATTCTCTGAAGTCTTCGAATTCCCGGAATTCTATTATCCCAAAATTCCTCCAATTCCTTGAAATCCTCAAATACTCTGAATTTTCGCAATTCTTTAAATTCTCTAGATTCGTCGAATGCTTTTGAATTACTCTAGATGTTTTAAATTCTCTAAATTTCTCAAATTCTCTCAATCTTTCAATTCTCTGAATCCTTTTGAATTCCCTTAATTATTTTGAATTCCCTTGAGTTCTTTAAGTTAACGGAATTCTCGGATTCGCCTTAATTCCTCGAATTTTCTGAATTCCATTAATTCATTGAATTCATTAAATTCTCTGAATTCTTGGAATTCCCGGAATTCTATATATCCCGAAATTCCTCCAATTTCTTGAAATCTTCAAATACTCTGAATTTCAGCAATTCTTTAAATTCTCTGAATTCGTCGAATTCTTTTGAATTACTCTGAATTTTCTCAATTTTCTCAATTCCTCAAATTCTCTCAATTTTTCAATTCAACAAATTTCTTGAAATTCCCTCATTCTTTGAATACCTTAAATTTTTTCTATTCTTTCGAAGTCCCTAAATTCTTTTGAATTTCCTTAATTATTTTGAATTCCTTTGAGTTCTTTAAGTTAACGGAATTCTCGGATTTTCCTTGATTTCTCGAATTTTCTGAATTCCATTAATTCATTGAATTCACTAAATTCTCTGAATTCTTCGAATTCCCGGAATTCTATATATCCCAAAATTCATCCAGTTCCTAGAATTCCTCAAAGTCTTTGAATTCCCGGAATACTATTATCCTAAAATTCCTGCAATTCCCTGAATTCCTCAAATACTTCGAATTTCCGCAATTCTTTAAATTCTCTAGATTCGTCGAATGCTTCTGAATTACTCTACATGTTTTAAATTCTCTAAATTTCTCTAATTCTCTCAATCTTTCAATTCTCTGAATTCTCTTGAATTCCCTTCATTATTTTGAATTCCCTCAATTATTTTGAATTCTCTCAATTATTTTGAATTCTCTCAATTATTTTAAATTTCTTTGAGTTCCATGAGTTACCGGAATTCTCGGATTTCCCTTGATTCCTCGAATTATCTGAATTCCATTCGTTCATTGAATTCACTAAATTCTCCGAATTCCGCCAATTCTATGTATCCCAAAATACCCTGAATTCCTGAAATTCTTTGAATTTCCGCAATTCTTCAAATTTGATTAATTCTCCAAATTAGTCGAATTTTTTTACTCCGCTTTTTCTAAATTCTCTGAATTCCTCGAATTCTCTCAATTTTTTAATTCCCTGAATTCCTCGAATTCCCTTCATTCCTCGAATACCCTGAATTCTTTCTATTCTCACGAATTTCCGGAATTCTTATAAATTCCCTCAATTATTTTGAATTCCTGATTTTTTTGAATTATTTTGAGTTCCTTAAGTTACCGGAATTCCTCAAATTCTCTCAATTCCCTTAATTAATCGAATTCAATTAATTATCTGAATTCTCCGATTCCCGGAATTCAACGTATCCCAAAATTCCCTGAGTTCCTCAAATTCTCTGAATTTCCGCAAATCAAATTAAAAAATCTATCACGTTCAATCATAGTTTTCTCCCTTTCCATCATTATCGACTTGAATTGTTCTTGCAGAGAACGGCTCCATCGAAGATAAAGAGCTGAACAGTTTTGATTGATGACAAGAACCTACAAAAAAATTTGTATAAATAAATTATTCAGGAAATTACTTGAAAGGTTTTTTCGTATTCTGACGAAATACTAAGTAGCTTTGTGACTTCGTCTGGACAAGAAAACTAATCGCTTCCTTGAAAGCTATTTCGAAGTTAATGCACGTAGCTAAGGTGGTTTCTATTTATAACTAAACATTTTCATTTCACTGTAAATAATTCTATGATGACCAAAAAAAAAATGTATTTTGAGCCAAGAAAATATTGTTTTTTGACAATTAGTTAATTGTGTGGAAATATAAATTTCAAACATAATTCCAGTCTTCAGTTTACTGTTATTCGGACATTACTCTTTGATTGACCCAATTACGGACAATCTAGAAATAAAACATATGGCAGAAAAGGAGGATCATTATTGATTAGTTCAGTTCGTTATACATTTCCAGAAAATACAATCAATTACGTAAAAAAAATTATTTAATTTAGGCCACTTGCGCCTAGATAAAAGTGGTTTGTAGCCTATTAAGACGTTAATTAATTCGTTCAAAACACCACCTTCCGCAACTTCTTTCTCCTCTACTTCCCCCTCTTCTCGCTTCCACATCTGACACTACCCTTTTCCTACTTCCCTTCTTTATTCCACACTTCCCCTCCCCTGCTCACATGCATTTCTAAAAATTTACCCTACTTCTCCTTACTTTCACTTACTTCCCCCACTTCTCCTTTCCCCTACTTCCTATACTTTTTATCCCCTCATTTCACACCACTTCCTCTCTCATCACGTACCCTTCTCTCATTTTCCCATGTTTTCTCTACTTCCCATCCCCGCATTTCCCCTCGCTTCGCATTCCCACATTTCTCCTACTCCCCCTCTCCCCATTTCTCCTCACTTCTCCTACCCTAATTTTCCATCATTATCCGTACTTGGCTTCCCTTATTTTCCACACTTCCCTCCACAAATTTCCTCTGCTTTCCCTTCCCTCATTTTTCTCATTGCCCTCTCCTCAATTCCCCTCACTTCCCCTCCTCTCATTTATCGTTCCTCATTCTCATTACTTTCCCTCCCCTTATTTCTTCTACTTTCCGTCCCCTAATTTTCCCTACTTTTTATCTTTGAATTTTACCTCACTTCTCTAGTCCTTATTCCCCATACTTCTCCCCTCTTCATTTTTTCTGACATCGTCTCAAACTTTTCGTAATTTTCCCCACTTCCTCACCCCACATTTCCCCTTATTTGCCCTACCGCCCCTACCCTCATTTCGCCTCACAAGCCCTCCGATCATTTTTCCTACTTTCCCTCCCCTCATTTCTCCTCATTTCCCTCTTATTGTCAACCATTCCCCCTCACTTTCCCTACTTCCCCTCTACTCATTTCCCCTCACGTACGATTATATTTTTTTGTTTCTCGAAATTATTAAATTAAAATATAAAATTAATTGTAATAGAAAATCTTTGTAATTCATACTATCTATTATCTAAAAGTTAATTAATATTTTTTTAAACAAATTTTCTACATAACAACTCAATTATGTACAGGATAGTCGTATTTTCTACTGAATTTCTGAATTTTATATATAAAAAAAGGAATATTTTAACAAGCAGTTGAATTTTCATCCCGAGAATATGAGTTTTCGGAAAAAACGGCTTTTTTGAACGGATCACTTGACATTCTCAACAAGATAGTTGAATTTGCAGTTAAACAAATAATAATTTTTAACCGAAATAAAAAAAGAATTTTCAACTAAAATGATGAATTTTCAACCGAAAGGACGAACTTTCAATAAACTAGTTCAACTTTCAACCAAGGAGATGAATTTTCAACCTAAAAAGTTGAATTTTCAACCTAAAAAGTTGAATTTTCAAACTAAAAATTTGAATTTCCAACAAAACGTTCAATAGTTGATATTTCAACAAAAATATGTTTTAATCAAAAATAAAACGCAGTTGGATTTTACTAACAAAAATTGATTAATTTCCAACCAAACAATTGCAATTTAATCACAAAATTGATTTTCTACCGAAAAATAGGAATTTCCGAAAAAAATACATACACTTCTAAACAAATAGTGAAATTTTCTACAGAAGTGTTAAGCCAAAAATGCAAAGTCTCTAAAAAAAAATTCAATTTTCAACAAAAAAATTTATTTTCAACCGAAACTGCTCAATTTATAACTAGACAGTTGCATTTCTAACCAAAAAAGGTGAAATTTCTACATCAAGAGATGAATTTTCTAACCATAACGATGAATGATCAACAAATTAGTAGAATTTTCTGCAAAAAAAAATGTTATAGAAAAAACATTTTTTTTAGTGACATTGTTGAATTTTCAAAGCAAAAATTCATTTTTTCAACTACTTGGTTGAAAGTCGAACCACTTTGTTGAAAATTCATTTTCTTTAGATATACCTCTTTGTTTGACATTTTTTTTTAAATAATAGTTAACTTTTAATCTGAAAATTTATTTTATTGAAAATTTAACTATTCCATTTCAGAAAATTTGGAAATTTGACAATTTTCTTAAAAAGACATAATTTTTTTTTTAATTCAACTCTTTTGTTAAAAATTCATCTTCTTGGGTTAAAAATGGAACTCTTTTCGTATAATATTAACCTTTTGTTTCAAATTCATATTTTGTTGCTGGTAAGTCAAGTGAAATCTTTTTTGGAAGAAAAAGATTTTTTCTAAAAATTTGTCTTTTTAATTTAAAAGTTAATATGTTTTTAGTAGAAATATTGCATCTTTCTTGGACAAAAATACAACTGTTTTGTTGGAAATTCAACTATTTCCTGGAAAATTTACTTCTTCTTTAAAAATTGTATTTTTCTGTAGAAAAGTCTATTGAAATCCTTTTGGATGAAAGTTCGACTCTTTTTTTGAAAATTTGTCTTTTTGATTTAAAATTCACCTCCTTTATTAGAATTTTTATTTTTCTTGGGCAAAAGTGAACTAAAATCTTCTGTGGATGAAAATTTAACTATTTTTTTGAAGTTTTTTTTTAATTTGACCTGCTTTAGCAGAAATTACATCTTTCTTGGATAAAAATGCAACTGTTTATACTTTTGGTTGAAAATTCTGCTGTTTTGTTAAAACTTCAACTATTTTGTAGAGAATTTACTTTTTGGTGAAATTTAATATTTTTGTGTTGAGCAGAGAACCAAAATCTTCTCTGGATGAAAATTAAACTATTTTTTTTTTTAATAAAAAATTTATCTGTTTTTAGAGAAATTTCATCTTTCTTGGATAAGAATGCAAACTTTTTGGTTGAAAATAAAACTGTTTTGTTAAAAAGTCATACTTCTGGTTGAAAATTCTACTGTTTTGTTGAAAATTTAACCATTTCTTAGAAAATTCACTTTTGTTTTAAAATTCATATTTTGGTGTTAAAAAATCAAATAAAAGCTTATCTGGATGAAAGTTCAACTTAAAGAAAATGTGTCCTTTTTTTAACAAAAATTCATCTGTTTCAGTACAAATTCCACCTTTCTTGAATAAAAATTTAACTACTAGGTAGAGAATTTAACTATTTCGTTAAAAATTCATCACTTTTGGTTGGAAAAATTCGCCTTTTTGATTTGAAAACACAATTTTTTTCGTAAAAACTTACTTCTTGGTTAAAAATTCATATTTTGATCGTGGAAAGTCAACTAAAATCTTTTTTAACCGAAAATTCAACTATTTTTTTTTAAATTTATCTTTCTGATTTATAAATTCATCCGCTTTGGTTAAAAATTTAACTGCTTAGTGATAAAGTCTCTTTTTTTTGGTCTAAAATTAATTTTTCAACTGAAAATGTAACTTTTCCACTTTTTCTAAGATTGCTCTTTTTTAAATGAAAATTCTCCTTTTTTGGTAAAAAATATAATTTTCTTGATTTAAAATTTCATTTTCTTGGGTGAAAATGCATTAGTTCCGTGGAAAAATAGTTTTTTGCTGAAGTCATATTTTTTCTTTGTAAATTTAATTTTTGTAGAGACAACTCGTATTTTGGCTTGAAGGTTCAACAATTTAGTTAAAATTTTCTTTCTTTAGTGAAAGATCTTCATTTGTTGAAAATTCCTCTTTCTTTTTGGTTTTAAAAAACTTTGTTTTTGTATAAATTTCATGTTTTTGAGTGAAATATAAACTATGCCAGTTTTTGTTGTGAAATTATATTTTAGGGTTGAAAATTCAACTAGTATATTGAAAATTTAATTATTTTGTTGAAAATTCAAGTATTTTGTGACAAAGCCATCTTTTCAATTAGAAACGAAATTTTGTTGTTTAAAATAAAGTAATAAATTTGAAAATTTTTCATTTGTATCTGAAATAAAAAAATTACTTACAGAAGGGGGGGCGTAGAAAAATGAAAAAAAATGTTAAACAAACATTTTTTTTCAAATTTTATATAATATCTTGCAAAATAAAGCGTATTTCGTATAGAAAAAAGGATTTTTACTCTGATCTCTTTAGTAGCTCAATGGTTAGAGAACCTGACCGGAAATCAGTTGATCTGGTGTTCGAATCCCAGCGGAGTGAAAGGAGATATTTTTTTCTGAATGAATTTAATTTAGAAACATTTTGTTAGAGTTTGTTACAGGAGGGGGAGGGGGTCTCAGAGAGGGCCTATAATCCATTGCGTAATTTAAGTACGGCCCCTTAGTTGAAAGCTTGGGTTTTAAGCAAAATTTGCAAAATTCGTTTCGGATAATAATACTCATATCGTATAGTAAACTCTCGCACGCACGGGGAAATGAACTCTGTTAGGGAATGAGCTACCGGCATTCGTAAACATTCCACATTCCTATACCTCGTGAAGCTATTGCCTTTCACGTTACAAGTTACACGTGCCAAGGCATGGCATATCCATGCATACGAGCCAATTGCCATACGTGGCCAGAACCAACAACGAATATGTATTGAAAATATATTTTTAAAAACTTACACTAAAAAAAAATTATTGTAGATAAATGCCAAAATAATGCATTTGTTTATTTTTGTTAAAAAAAACCATAAAATTCATCAGCTTATTATGAATGTTGCTTAAAATATCATAAAGTTTCGAATTAAAAGGACTGAGATTGAAAAATTGAATTTTTACGTCCACAAACGCCCTCATGATGCATTTGTTTATTAAATTTGTTTTAAAAATCATATAATTTATCAAATAATCATAAATGTTACTGAGATTATCATGGAGTTTCCAACTAGAAGAACTAACAATAACAAAAAATTCATCGTCGACAAATTACAAAATAATGCAATTGATTATTAAGTCTGTTTAAAAAAATGATGCAATTTATCAACTTATAAGAAATGTTGCTTGAGTTATCACAAAGTTTCCAATTAAAAAGACTGGCATAATAAAAATGTATCGTCGACAAATTACAAAATAATGCATTTGTTTATTAAGTTTGTTTGAAAAAACCATAAAATTCATCAGCTCATTATGAATGTTGCTTAAAATATCATAAAGTTCCCAATTAAAAGGACTGAGATTGAAAAATTGAATTTTTACGTCCACAAATGCCCGAATAATGCATTTGTTTATTAAATTTGTTTTT